>JAUJYS010005240.1:0-11218 GCA_033995665.1 Melogona broelemanni
GGCGTCACCCCTGAGCTTCCATTAGGGAGTCCAGAGCTTAGGGGTGGATCCTGCAATCTGGCTATTCCAGCTGCCATTCCCTATCCCTTCCCTTCCCTGCCCCTTACATATCTCCACAGAGACACGAAAGTGCAGTATCCAGTAGTGAATTATACGCTACGGTGATTTAAAAAAAATAAAATAAAAATAAAAAATAATGCTGATTGTGTAACAAATACATGTACGTCTAAGCTTTATATGCTATATCGAAACAAGGACGCGAAAGATAATAATCTTTCTCGGTCTCAAACGTCGTCCCTACCGGTTTATCCCCGATCCAACAACAAAGACCAAGTGATTTCGCGTGCGCTACCGCTCGACACACCATTATAAGATAATTGTTGGACTCCACTAATTGCGTACACAAAAGCCGAGAACGCTAACCGCCAAATTCGTCGGCATTGTCGAAAAAGGGGCGTGGCTCGCATCGACCATGAGTCGGTCATTGATGTGACAGTCGTGATGGAGAAAGTTCGGACGTACTTTCCGGCCGGCGACAATGACTGATCGCCATTGTACCTGTACAAAAGACAACCTTAACCTCCCCCCAGCTGCGACAAAAAAACTGCATAACATAATAATAATAAAAAATATGGATACGATGGTACGATCCGTCTAGCTCAGCGGATATGGCAATGTACTGCGGTGCGGGCGGTCCCGGGTTCGATTCACGGCGCAGGCTCTCGTTTATTCGATCCTGGGGTACTGGTGAAAACGTGCCCCTCATATATTGCCACAGCAACACGAGGGATACGGAATCTGTTGTAGTGATATTCACTACAGTGAAAGGAATTTTTCCAAAAGATATAAAAATAAAAAATATTTGTATACTCAGACCAGTATGTTAACAATAAATATATTCATCGGATATTCAGGTATATGGGGTAGTTGTACCCGTACACGATTTGCGAATACCAATTACAATTGTATTTTATACAGTAGCTTGTCTACCAGGTACCAATTATTTTACTCTGTATATTCTAGTCAAATGTTTCAAATGATTCATATTAGTCATCATGTAATCACGGTTAATCGCATGAAAAAAAAATGAATAAAAAAACGATTATTCGTAATTAACACCCTGTATTTTAACACTCAGCCAAAATGTTAAAAATTGGATTACCATCCTTCTAGCTGGAGCCACTTTAATTGCTAATCAATTACGATCTAAATGATTACTGGCCAGAAGATTATTAATTGTCCAATATTGTTTAAAAAGTAAGCAGCGCCGCATGCGGTCATTTCCAATAGCTAATTATTCACGATTATGTCCTTTTCAAACGGACCGAAATAGTCGCTGTGCGTAGGTTTTGGGTCAAGCTACATTGACGCTGCAGGTCACCTAATAGAAGAGCTCGTTAAACTAAAACCCCTTCATGTTGATGCGCGTTTCATTTTTGGTGTGTCACTCATCGAAACGTCGTCAGTTTTTTTTAGTGGGCTCAGGTGCTGTTTATAACTTCAATTCCCCCCCTCGTGACGCACGCGTTAACTGTTTATGCGGCGTAGTTTATGTTTAATTAATTCCGGAGCCCCGAAAAGCTTGCTCGTTACATAATTCTCTCGTCGTGTGTTGGTGGTCATTAATTACCCTAATTAACGTCGTCGCTGTAGCTTTGCTGACCCCCACCTCGCGGAATCAATTACGTCGCGCAGAGAGTGACTTAATTGCTCGAATATCTCTCGTAAAGACTCGAATGTCATTCCTACCTGTTTTAACGAAATATTTGTACAGCCTTTAATTTTACTTGACATAAATCATGATTTTCTGTAGGTATTAACTTCTTTTATGTCTTTTTTCACTAACTTTCACACGCCCAAGAGAGCTGAAATTGTACGCGCACTCAGTCTCATGGGACATTTTAATCTATAATTTTTTGACGAGGATCCGACAAATTTCTAAATTTGTTATAGGAACGAACTTCAATCAAAACAATCTTTAAATTTATATAAGTTGGAAATGGTGGAATGGTTGTTATAAGTTGGTAGATTCAAATGTTCTGGGATTGAGTCCAGTGTGTAATAATTTTTGTCAGCTGTTGCCAGCATCTCAAAAAGAAAATGTATGTTCATGTTGATGTCAACTTAAAGATTGCACCCGAAAAACAAAGTTTATGTTACAATTCGTTCGAATTTTGTGTAGCCCTGAAATATTGCCGGAAAACAAGATGGCGACTGCGGTTCTACGAATGGCCGAACAGGTGGCCTCATCTGGCGAGGTTCTGAATATCGCGGAAACCGTCGAGGTATTTGACCCTATACTTCGAGATACTGTTTGTTTCCAACATTTTTGACTTTGCTAAGTGCCTGATCAATAGCTATCTGTAAACACGGAAAATGCACATTTTGCTTGTTTATGTTTGCTCGCTGTTGAACATTACTTTCGTGTGGAATCTGGATTCGCTAAGGAACGCGCGACCTATTTTAGGGCAGTGCCCTCTTACCAAATAGTGCATTAGCCAAATCTAATCACTGCATTGCCATCGCCATCGTAATAGAATTACATTTGACACATACGATCATTAAGTATTGTGAACGTAGGTTATGCATTTGTTCACCTTATAATATTTCCTACTTTGCATGTTGCTTGATTTGATAGACCTAATATTGATATCGAATTTGCTAAGGTTTTGTGGCGTGAGCATGAAAAATTGAACTTCCGGTATCACCGAATTACTCACATGGGTTTGGTAATTCACTCAAAAATCGATTAGTGGTCTAGCGTTCGAAATTGATATTATAACTATGCACGAACGTTCCCCCAGCAATAAAATTATATTTACATGTAGATATTTTCAAATGTTGGTGAACATTTATTATTTTGTATATCTGCGTGCACATCTATATAATTTATTTATTCATTTGTATATTTTATATATTTATACAACTCACCATATATCCAAATTATCTGTGTCAATATCTGTATTGTGCACATTTATGATGACATTTACTATGTCACGTCATTCCGCCCATCGTTTTTAGGTCGAAAAAGGATCCCTTGGAAATGTTCGCTCGCTTCTATCGATGCCAATTAGAAATAGCGACTACCAAGTTATAGGTAAGTAAAACATTATTTTTGATTGGGTATCTCATACTGAGAGGCTGGTGCAGCATCTACATGTATTCTCTGTATATTGCATTTGTGAGAGTTTAAAAGATCACATTGAAGCATTATCTGCTCTCCGAATGGTGCATTTAATACGTTCTCGTAGGCGATCTCCTTTTTCTGACAAAAACGCGTCTATTTTGTAAACAAGTCGAACGTACCGGTACATGTATTGTAAAGATTTGTGCTAAACAAATACGCGATAAGCCATTTTCCTCATGGGACTATATCACACTATACAAGTCTTGCAAGGAGCCAGTATGCATTATATTATTTTCTAAGCTTGCATACAGTGTACATGTACACGTATGCAGTACAATACATAATTCCAGTTCGTTATTAGCTTGTTAGATAAACTCACACAATAAAATGTATCAAAACATGATTAAAGTATTTTAGAAAATAGACACATTACCACTGATGGAACATACCATCGTTGAAATAGCTATATGTATCTCGATGCTATTTTTTATCCTGTCCACTTTCATAGAACACGTTTTATTGGCTATTACCAAACTACTTTTACCACGACAAAAGTTTACTGATTGAGTTTGTTTTCACGGGCAAAACAGTTTTTTTTTCTGCTAGCCAGACAGCCTTAGTAATATGTTGACGCTCTCGTTAAGTCTTACTTTTAATGTGGTAATGGTCACTAAGGCTTACAAGGTCCCGTGCTGCCATTACATGCCAAAGAATTACGTTGATCCTTCCGCTCGACTGAGTCCAATACAAACCACTTGATTTCGTCATTCGCTTAATTTTGTTTAAGCTTAATGGAACGCGTTTTACCCGGTCGGCAACAGCGGTGACGTCGAAAATAATCGTTCTCGGGACGTGACGAAGTGTCCGGCCTACTTTAGCCGCGGCACATAGCCTCGCCTATTATTTCCAGTGTTGGGTAGGAACGGAACGAAAAAGTTCCGCGTTCCTAGGAACTGGTTCCCTTTTTTTATTCAAATTGCTGCCAAAGACACTGTCGTTTAAACAGCAACGCTTTCAGCTCCTGACCTCAACTACCCGTATACAAGTTAGGTAGCCAGGAACTTAGGAACTTAGGAACTTAGGACCGCTTAGGTTCCTTTGGCCTTCCGCCTGAAACGGGAACTGGCTCCTTTTTTATGAACTGGAACGGGGGTTCTTTTTATCAAAACCTTCAATTTTTGACGAGTATAATTTTCTAAAGTGTGTCGTCATCGGAACAAAATTGCAGTATCAAACAGAAATTGTAAAATATTTTAATCCGATGAAAGCTTTTGGTCTCTGTCTACAAATCTACAGTTGTCCTGTAGTAACCGCAACCAATAGTAACCGCCTAATAATCCCCTACAAATACCCTTGTAATTCCCATAGTATCCGCAACTATTTTTTTATTATTTTTTTTTAATCGAATGGACGGAAAAGGAACGGAAAAGTTCCAGGTTCCTTTTTAAAGGAACTTAGCAACGCCTATTTTCCTTTTAATTTTCGAGGAACTGTAACGGGAACTGGTTCCTTTTTTCATCAGAGGAACGGGAACTGGAACTGGTTCCTTTTCAAAAGGAACGAACCCAACACTGATTATTTCGCGTTGGTTATCCGTGCCGGAATCGGCGAGGAAAATGTTTCCGATTCGGCGGACACACCACTTCGGTAGAGATTCTTTCGCATGAATTGGTTCGATTGGTGCGATTGGCTTTTCCGAACTGCGCCAGAGACCAATTTTGTTTCGACGAAAGCTAACCGAGAGACCACCCACTCCAAATGATTGCAAATTTTGACCGGGTTCGGCGAAACACGGTTAGAAATTCGTGGTATTTCGTGCAAACAAACTCGAGCGGAGTTTATTTGCTTCGTGCCGCTTTAAGCAGCCAGTGAAATTCGTTTGAATGGGAACCACGCGAATATGGTCCGATTGCATCCGTTACGATACAACGTTGAAAATACTATATCGGTTCGCTGGAAAATGCAACAAAGAGTTCACTCGTACAATACGAGTATGTGTTTGCATACGCAGTTGTACATTTTCAATAAAATGCAGAGTCATTGAATTTTGCTTTGAAGATTCACTAAATAATAAAATGAGAAAACCTGTACAAATAATATTTCAATCCTTTTTTTAGGAGTTGCTCAGATTATCAACAGGCTAGATGGCCATCCTTTTGACGATAATGACGAACAGCTTTTTGAGGTAAGAAAACTTAAATGACTAACAATTTTCGCATCTCTCAAAGTTTTAGTTAATTACGTCATATTTAAACTGCGCTGAAATTTATTACAGTAATCCCGACTATCAAAAATAATTATTGGAAAATATAACCAAAAATGAAAATTTACTAACAATGAATTATTTGATTGTTTAGATAATATTTTATTTGACTAACAATCAAATAATATTTTAATGAAAAATATAACAAAAAAATCAAGAGTTACTCAAAATTAGAAGACGATTATTTTTTATGGTTTCAAAGTGTCATTTGATTATAGTTTTGGCTAACTGAAATTCCTTTTCACATAAAATTAAATTGAACATAAATACACACTGTGTACAGTAATGTCAATTCTCGTGGCAGTTTGTCATATCCCATTGTGCCATTTAATAAATATGATTTTGCGAAACATTTACTTATTCCACTCGTGCCAGGCTTTCACGATATTTTGCGGACTGGGAATAAACAACACGATAATGTACAACGAGCTGGAAAAAGCGATGGCAAAGCAGAAAGTAGCGATTGAGGTAACTCGAAAACCGAATCAAACTAATGTTATGCCCAATTTGTACCGTGCGTGGTTTCCATGTCGATGTCGTTATTCCTTTGGGCAATGAGTATAATTGAAAAGCACTCGGCTCTTTAAACGATGGCTAAAATACATTTCCAGTGGCTGCAATAAACCAATGCTGCATATACCTGCATACGAGTACTAACAATGATTTTAAATATAAATATCAATGATTTAGTTTTGTTTACATTTCAATTACAATCGCACTCTTATACGAGATTTTCTGTTCCAGGTTTTATCCTATCACACGACTGCTCCTGGCAAGGAAATAGACAAACTAGTGGCAAGTTATTTATTACTCTTATAATTGATCATTGTTAACTTTTAATATGAAAATGCATTTTATGTTGCTTGTTGTCTCGAATTTTGAATGCAAACGAAACCAGATAGGCAATTTTCTAGTCAGCCTAACTGGTGCTAAATTGGATAGCGCCGGTGTCTTACACGAAGCTCTTTCGGGGGGAGCTTTACGTAGCGCGCGTTGAAAGCTCATTACAGGGTGACGCGAAAGTGTTGAACGTACCAAGTTTTCGACGATTGCCACACCAGCATCATTTAAATTCCACAAAATAATTAAAATCGAGATTTTAGTGGATATTTCGCAATCACGATATCGTTGACATTTTTTTTTTCATTCCAGGAATTGGACATTCCATCAGCCGAAGTGTGGAATCTAAACAGTTTCGCCTTCGACGATTTCGTACTGTCGGACGACGAAATGATACTGGCAGCAGTACGCATGTTCACAGATTTGAAACTTATCGAAAAGTTCAAAATTCGCAAAGAAGTGAGCGTGCAAATTACGTATGGGTTTAACACTTTTGACATGTAACATCTAATTATTGATCATGACTCATTAACGATTTTTTTGTGCAATTTCGTTAGGTGCTCATACGGTTGCTTCTGACGGTCCGCAAAAACTATCGGGACGTCCCATATCACAATTGGAGGCACGCTTTCAACGTAGCGCAGATGATGTTCGCCATACTCATGGTAAAAAGAAATTTATATTTTATTAAATTTTGCTCTCGATAAAAGTATTTTTATTTGCCTTTATCGAGAGTATTTTGTAAAATTGTAAAATGAAGGTTATAATGTCAAATTGTTCATAAACAAATTTTGACTTTTATTCAAATCAAAATTGATATTCATACAATTTTGCTCTCAAAAACAGCATTTTTATTTGCCGTTATCGATAGCATTTTGTAAAATTGTAAATGATGAACAAATCATAAATAATTTGTAATTTTCATTGCAACAAAACAATTTCAATTAATTTAGTGTTTGATTTCGAAAAAAAGTCTGAATTATGAAGAACTTTGAGCACTCCAAATATAATTGCGATAAATAATCGAGAGACACCGATTAGCTAACCAAATAAATTTAAAAGCATAAAGTTATGAATTTTTAATTTCACAATGTTGTGAAATAAATACACGAATTTCATGCGTACACAGAGTATAGGAGCACAAAGTTATCAATGCATCATGAACAACAGAATGCTGGCGCAGTCTCTTGAGACTTGAAAAATCGAACAAGAAAATTGGTAACGTCACCATGACCTGGACGCATGACGTGCGAACCGATTAATGGGCGTTACGCCATCGCACGCAAGACGACGGACGGCAATGGACACCCGACACCCAAGCGCTTATGTGAATGCAAGCGCGCGTAATACGGCGAAGGTCATTACAATTGTTCTCAATCGTGCGTGATGCGGGGGAAAACGTGACAATTGAGCAACACGGTGGACTGATTGACGCAACTCACATCGGACTTTATGGGTGCGTGCTGATATCGTAACCGGTTCTGATGGATTCGATCGAGAGCTGGCTGGAGTGAGCGAGGGAGAAGTGCTTAATTTCACTGGAGCGATAGGAATTGATGTGGAGATGTGTTGACGCACTGCACCCACTAATCAAACGATTACTTAGGTGCAAGGAAGGTATTGGCTTTCCGGCGATCTCGTTTTGGAGAAACTAGACCTTAAGAACATTTATCTCATTTTTTTCTAAGGCAATTCAAGGTAAAATAAAATAAATGTACGTTTGAAAACGTACTCGGAATATACAACTTTTTATGCTCTTATCTGCCAATTTAAATTTAGCACTATGGTTGGATGGGTAAGATTTGATTGGCAGACAGCTCTGATAATTATGACTCTTACGTTAACAGACGGTTTCATTTCTACATATTTAAAAAATGTATGAACACAAAAATTCGCAAAAAACATTTATCACTTATTGGATTCTGAAATTACGGGATCGAATCCCATATGAATTTTTTTTCCTAATATATTTTTCGCCTATTGAAATACATACGACAGATTGTGATAGCCTGACTCTGGTCGTCTTTCCCCTTCGGTACTGCACCGGAACTTGTTTCCTTTTCGCTTTAAACTTAAGATGTCCAATTCTGTCGATGGTCTGAAACAGTCATTTATCATTCAACCACTTTTTTTAAATACTTGGGGCCTAAGTGATTGAAATATTGAATGATCAAATGACTGTTAAGTTTATAGACTGCCAAACATCGTGGACTATTTGTAATTGTGTGTAATGTGATAGTTTGCCCATCCTAAGTTCGATTTGGTTTGACCAGACCTGCGCCCAAACGCATGCTTGTTACATTACAAGTTTCTGCAACTACCGTGATTGCCGGTGGGAATTGAGTGGGGTGGTGGCACCTTGAGTAACCATCGACGCGCGACAGAATCCGATCGACACCCGCGAAAAGGGGATAATGGCAAACTAGAACTAATTGCTGGGCCAAGTGGAGCGAACGCGCGACGGCCACTTAAATGGCCACTCGCCCATATTTCGCCGCATTGTCTCTCCATATCCGCCGTGTCGCATATGAACGTGGCGTCACACATCCCTCCCCCTTACTTGCCTGGCATCACTTTTGGACAATTAGTGTCGCCGCGATTTTCGATAAATCGATCCATACATATCGTCCGTCAATTGTTCCTCGTTACAATGGCACGCGCTTGATTGTTCGTCCGAGTTCATCCGCGGCGATAATTGCGCTATTAAAATGACACGAGGCGTGTATCTGCTTTGGGTGCCCAGGGCCACTTCAATCCATTTATGTACGGTCGGTGAAACGATTCGGTTTCGAACACGCAACCCTTTAATCCATAGACAGACGCCGCTGTCTTTCTAAATGGGACATTAAAGAACAATCAAATTCATCATTACCGTATTTTTTTTCTTCTTCAAACAAGCGATTTAACTTGAGAAATAATAATCTATAAAGACATGAACCTCGCAGACGGCGCCTAAATAATGGAAACTGCCAAAATACGCTCGTATATACGAGTAGTCATCGGTAATTGTATGTCTGGTATTATTTTTTGTGGCTTAATAATGTATTTGGCCTCAAAGTTCCCCTTCCAGTGGGTGATGGCCTAGTTTAGGTAGATTTAGGTAAGGATCTTTACAGTAAGCATTACATCATACAGGTACTGATTCATGATAATTTTTGCAATTCGAAGGAAAGCACTAAACAATATTTTCTCCAGAAAAACTCCGGAAGCCTCCGTCAGGAATTGAACCCGTGTCTCTGGCATTGAAGGCGAGATCCTTTTGAAAAGGAACCGGTTCCAGTTCCCGTTCCTCTGATGGAAAAAGGAACCAGTTCAAATGCCAGTTCCTATTTAAATAAAAGGAACCTAGGCGTTTCTAAATGCCTAAAAAAAGTGTCCAGTTCCTAGGAACGAAACTTTTCCGATTCGTTCTTACCGGTACCCAACACGGATAATTACTCGTAGAAGTTGAATATTTGTCGAGGCACCGTCCTGTTAGACGCAGACGCATTTGGAACTTTTGTTAGCGGACGGCCAATTGGCTACTGCTCGCGAACGAATCTATTCGCATTACGTTGTCGTGTTTGCCTCTTAAGCGCCTTTGACTGGGCTTATTCGATCGTGGTCCGTTCCTATATCGACGAAAAAGGTGCAGATGGCATCCGTCGCAAGACAGGCGTGATCCCTTTGATTAATTCGCCTGCGGTCCGCTAGATTAGTGACGTATAGGCGTGTCAGGAGGAAATCTGTATCGATCTCGGTCCAGTCACTCATCAGGTGTGATCGGGCCTTTATAACTTAGTAATTGATGGCGACGGACCACATCGATTGGCGTAGATGAATGGGTATCGCTTCTTATTCCCGTAATCACGAAATTTGCCCGGAATCTTGTATTGGACTACACGTACTTCTCGCACCTTCGGGTGTATACTGAGGTGTAACTGCCTATCTCGGATAATCCAGAATTGTTTCTTGCTTATTACTTCCGTAATATTCGAAAGTGCACATTTCTGATTGATCCCCATGGTTAATGGTTATGGTTAACACAACCCCTAACTGATAATCTAATTTTTTATCATGGATTTTAAACCCACGACTAATTTTTTACCATTAAAAAAGTCCATGAGCATGAGACAAGGTTTTTTCAGATTTTGAATTGATTTTGATAAGAGTTGGACGTGGTGAATCCTAATCTGCAAACAGTATTGTGCGCTCTCGGAAACTAAACAAGGTAAACAATTTTAGACAACTTAAATCGCCGTAGCTTAGCGGTAAAGCATTCATCTATTGTGCGACGATCCCTGGTTCGATTCACTGATCTGGCATTTGTTATTCAAACCCGTGGTACTGATGGTCCCTCCACAATTTCACAAGCGATTAGAGAGGTACAGAAACGACTGTCGTGATAGCCACTTCAGTGATGACGATCATTGATTGTTAAAAGTAGAAATATAATAACAATAAACATTTCGAACAAAATACGCCCTTCAACTTGACAGAGGGTGCAATCTGTATCAAATGCAAAAATGTTTTTTTTAAACGGCACATTCTAGAACATTTGATGTAGCTACTGACGTAAATGGATTCTCGGCGTCATGTCACCACCAACCAAGCGTAGGGGTGTCTGCGTGCAAGCAGTGGTGAAATTATATTTTGTTATTCCGCCGCCGCAGAACAGACGTGTCACACCCCCCTGTTGCCGTGGCGGAGTTTCAAACTCCCACCGCTGGGCTCGAGGGAAATTAATTTGAGATGCAGAAATAAATTACGCAGACAATCGATTTTCCTCTTGCTCTTTGGCGTTGTCGAGCATTGCTAGTTTTTATCTAGCCGCCATTGTTAGACAATTATACGCGGAGCTACACAGGTGAATATTAGCATTGGTGATATGTAACAGCCGCGTGTGCTGATTCAAATCTCTGCACGGCTATTTAATACTATAAGACTGAAAATGGTGTCTGTCTGTCTGTCTGTCTGAAGCCAGCACGTGACCTAAACTAAATTTATAC
>JAUJYS010005241.1:0-11218 GCA_033995665.1 Melogona broelemanni
CTGCCCCTCACATATCTCCAAAGAGACACGAGGGTGCAGTATTCCTGTAGTGCACTAGGCGCTACGGTGAATTTGAAAAAATATATATATATTCCTTCGGTGCATCCTCACCACAACGGATATGTTTTTTTTCCTAATTTAAACAGTAATTTTAAGATATACAATTCAAATGTTAAAGCACAAAAAACGTTTCGATAATAAAATATTGGTTTTTCAGAAATGATAAATTAAGCAAATTGTCAAAATTATATTGAGTGCACCAACAATAAGATGGCGCCTTTTCAAAGCGTTGTGAAGCAAATGGATCGGGTGCAAAACAGTCGTTAAAGGAGAACGAAATGAAATGTTAGGAAATATATTGCGGCGCGCACCCATTTTTCATGGCCAAATTTATTGGCCTAACTAATATTTGCGCGCTTTAATTATACGATTTCCTGTTGCTCTAGTTTGTCTCATAGGGATCTATTTTCTTCAGGAATCGTTCAGTGCAAGATTCTCAACAAAGACCTGTACCCACGAATTCAACTTGGCGCTAAGAGGATATGTGGAAACATCGTAATGACCTCTCAAAAATTCCCGAGGTACCTACAGGGACGAAGCCTGGGAACTATAGGTATAAGGGTTCGTCGGTTCACTTCTTGATCTTAGGGAGCAGTTATCCTTTTCAAGCACAGTCGTCATGCAGCCGATGCTGTAAAAATGATGTTTGATCAATATTCATAAAAATTCGTTTGAAAGGCAGATGACCGAAACGCCATCTTGTGTCAAAGCAAACTGCCCATAGCGTGTGCATGCCCTTTCAGAAATATTTAAATTGCAAAAACAAAAGCTATATACCGCTCGACCCAGGGTCTTCGGGTAAGGTACACTAATGGAAATTTTCACCCTCCAGGTATGCGATGACCCAAAGCGACGCCTCTCTCGACTACCTTTATTTCGATATAAGAAAATGCACTTTGGCAGACTTTCCATTTTTTTTTTTTGCCTCGTGAATTCCGGGATACCTCATTAATTCAGGCGGTGCGTGTGTCTGTGTGTACGAAAGCCGCTCTCCAAAGGTAATGGAGAACAATACGTGCGTGCAGGTAAAGCTACCTGTGACCTCATGTTCACTATTGTGCACTTAATCTTTTTATTTTAACAAGCTTTTTCATTCACTTGATTCGAGACTGCAGTTCAAGATGCACGGAAAATATTAGACAAGGTTTCACGTGGTAGAGCCTTACATAGTTTTTGCTCCTGGAAAATGTGTATTTGTTTTTGGCTAACTACGGTTCGGGAATGTACCTGAATTTGAAATCTTTAATGCGTCTATTGATTGCATGGACTTGTGAAAACATCAATTTAAAAAATCGATTAGAAACTCTCGGAATCTTGAAAAATATTGCCACATTCATTTTTTTTTTAAATCACTGTAGTGCTAATCACTACAGGATTACTACCACTCGTGTCGGTATGGCGATATGTGAGGGGCAGGGAAGAGAAGGGAAGGGAAGGGGAATGGCAGCCAGGCTGCAGGATCCACCCCTAAGCTCTGGACTTTTACTAAAAAGGTTAATTTTTTTGCACTGTGAGAAGAGTGGAGGATAGTAGTAACATTTTCAAATCACCATTTTCAGAATCTCGAAATATATTCCTGAATTTTTTTACAGTGTCTCGAATAAATATAAGTTTCTTTAATAGTGTATATCGTATGAGGGTCTCAGGTGAATTGTGTAAGCTAGTATGCAGACATTGTGTTGTGGTGGGCTCGAAAGTCAACTACGGACGCTCTCTTCCCGTGTCTGCTGGGTCAAAAAGCCGGGTCGATGTAGCAGATCTTGGTCTCTGGTCTTGAAAACTATTTTGTCTATGACGTTTGTAGTCAAATTTTCAATGCATAGGGTTGTTGTCGATATCATCCGTCCATGAAATTCGCAAAACCAATTTATCTGTAGAAAACGACATGTTGGAGCCATAGTGCAAAATCCAAAACGAATCTTTGCAGTTATTACTCAGTACGAAAATCATAAGGGTATATTGATAAAGTTTCCATTACATTGCAGATCGGTATTGTTATTTGGTAGAGTAGTCAATTGTACTTGTAGATCTGTTTACTTATTGAAAAAATCCCATATAGAACCACAGTGCCACTATTCGCTCAAAATCCAATACAACACGCTTCAGGTTTTGTTATTATCCGCTCTTCTATCATTTCACGGGATTCCAAGAAAATCGTATTCGCAAAACCTGAGTAACGCTGCAGGGTCGTCGTTGCTGACGACCCAGTATCCATCTTCCAGTACACGCGTATGGATAGCTACAGAAACAAACAACTATCGTCAGTTTTAAAACGCATTAAAAAAAAAAAAAAACTGGGAGCCTGCGGTAGGTTGACGAAGGAAGGTGGTATACGTTCGGATATGCAACCTGCTAGAACAGGCTCTGTCGCCTCTCTTTTTTTTTCGGGCTCCCTTTTTTTCAATATTTCACGTGGCGTGCCGAACAAATGGGTTCAAAGGTCGGAACGTGCAGTGACAGCTCGGTACACATACAGCTTTTCAAACGGGTTGCGCGCGCTACAGAAGCAGCGCCCCGCGCGGATGAACCTTGAGACGTTAACTCGTCATCGTCAACAGTTTGACGCGACCGTGGGCGCAAATTGAGACACCGATATTTCGACACAAGCAGAAATGCGAGGCTTTCTGGAGTCCATTATCAAGTCAGGTAAAACGAATTTATCAGTTCTACGACAATGTTGGGTATGAACGGAACGGAAAAGTTCCGTTCCTAGGAACTGGTTCATTTTTTTTTAGGAACGACTAGATTCCTTTTCTGTAGGAACGGGAACTGGTTCCTTTTTTCATGAGAGGTTCCTTTTAAAAAAGAACGAACACAATATTGTTCAAAAATCACCATAACTTGAAACGCAAGGCAGTATGAAACATTTGATTTGGTAGAGCTTTCAAGCTAAGTCAAATTTGTCAAAATTCTTGAATTAATATTCACAATTCTTGATGAGTCAAAATTCTTGAATTAAAATTCACAATTCTCGATGAGTCAAAATTCTTGATTAATGGCCTCATGGCTCAGATTGCAATAAACTTGGAATATAGTGCCAATCTCGAGCAGTAATAAATGCGTCAAAATAAAACTGGACACGTCCAAGATACACAGGCGACATCAACACTACGACAACTACAGCTTACAGCAGTGCAGCGTTGTTCTCTCATTGGTTGTGGCCGAAAAAAATATTTTTTTTTAATACGTTTTTTTCGTCTCCACGACAAAACCAAGAGAAAATTAATTGTCAAAAACGTTCGTCCGTTCTTTAGCCCCACAGCGCTAAGTGCAGACCAGGCGAGTCATAAAAAAAAACTCGACAACCAACATTTCAACATCTTCCAAACACCCGCGAAAACAAACCAGAAAAAAATAAAGAGACAAAAAAAAACGACACTACAAACCAACTCTTAAGAAACAAGTATTTCTAAAAAGAAATACTTCGAAAAACTACTCGACACAAACTTGTTCCGAGGTTAGAAAATAATTAAAACGCCATAATAGTTATGCTTGTAACAGTCTGGACAGGGAGACACACCGGCGATCGTAAATAAGGGAGGGTGGGGGGGGAAGAGTATTATCTTAAGAGTCGCTGTCACGATACGGGCGCTGTTAGCTCATATTTAATGGACATTACCACAGAGCTGCAGGTGAGAACAGGTGGTGAGGACCGCTTTATGGTTTGGCGACAACCTACTCAAAAAAGAAGAAGCGCTCTGCGTTTTTCAAAATTGATTTTTGTACGTCGGAAATTGAGGATTCATAAATTCTTACGCAACTGCATTGTCAGCATGTCTCTTAGCCATCGCTCTGTTTATTCCTCCGCAATAAATTTCGAACAAGATATTATATTTTCAACTTTAGAAAAAAATGTAACGACATAAAATACTGATCTGTCGTTCTACGAGTATAATGGACATTGTCCAAATTTATGACTGCAGGACTGGTCTGCAATAAAAAATAAAAAAACAGGATCAAAACAGTAATGCGGGACTGATAAAGATTCAGCTTGTTTAGTGAACGCTTTGACCGATGGTGGCGTTGCTGTAGACGTTATTTTGTTGGTAGATTCGAGAACGAGCAAGTAACCTTGATATTTCGCCGAGAGGTGCCGTGTGGCGCAGCGGTCAACTATGTCCGTGACGCGGGTTCAATTCCCGACCGAGACCTGCGGATTTTTCTTTCTAGCGAAAAATTCGTATGCGCGCCTTCATTCGGAGTGCAAATAAATCCGTGAGACCCATGGAAGGCTTTGAGACGACTTCGCCGGGAAACTATTTCTTAATCAAGTATTTTTTTATTTATTAAATAATAATGAAATGGAATAATAATGGAATGGAATAATAATGGGGAAAAAATAATGGAAAGATTATGAACCCATCTAAACGCTTGAGCCTCCTTTGCAAAAGTTTTAAGAAATATATTTTTCCATACGAAAGAAACAATAAAAGAGAAAACCAAACAGGGTAAAGCAACTTATAAAAATATCGAGTCATTCAAGGACGAGAGATCTCAGCACTACAATAATCTTTCATTCTTCTCGTTGAATGCACACTCGAGTATTTCCAACTGACTTAAAGGCCTTCAGTAGACCAATATGAGCACGAGATAGATGGCTGACGGAGTTGAGTGTTTATTATTAACGAAAACGATTAGAGACACCGTCGGTGATGGAAGCTGAACCGGCGCAGCACACCCACCCAAGAAGCTCGAAGTAGCGCGGGGCATTGCCGGGCAACAAAGGATGACAAGCACAAAATTATGATAACTTCCCTTCATATATACCGCATCAAGGTGTGCGTGTAGATGCTCGCCGGGGTATTATAGAACACCTTGGTGGAAACAAGAATCGCGTTTGGTGGCAACGGCTGAACTCATAATGCAGAGTCAGCCGATGCCATGTTGCCGCCTACAGGTGGCGCGACCGGTATAGATATGTCGCACGCCTAAACGTACTCGTGAGACACGAGATCCCACATCGAACACTATGTTCAAATTTCTCTCCATGTAATAGCTCTATTTTTTATTTTCTTGGCCTAGATTTCAAAACATTGCTTCAGATGGATATCTCCACTCTATTCTAACAGTAAATATATTTTTTATTTTTTTTTTAATTCACCGTAGCGCCTAGTGCACTACAGGAATATTGCACCCTGCACATTCCAGAAATACAAATTATATTACTGGACAAACGCAGTCATATACGCAGTCGAGAACAGGACAAGGAGAACACCTAGTTCAAAACTAGATTTAATCTCTACTAAGTAAATAACTAGTATAAGGCGCACCGCATCCGCGTCATAAGACGGTAATTTTAATTACAAAAATCTCTTTTCGACACTTCAAGACTGGGATTTTAATTTCCGAATATTCTCAATAAAAAAATGTTCTATTTCTTCAGAATAACAAAAAACTAAACAATTAGAATATAAAACGTGTTGGCGCGTATCCAGATTTCACCGAGTAGAAACAAAACTAAACCCGTGGCTCCCGTTTCGTGTATGTTATCAAGATACTCTTTTAAGAACCTGCCCATGTTAGAAGCTAAAAAAAACCAATACGTTGGACAACATTAGCGTTCAAACAAACATTAACGTTCTCGCCTACTATGCACGTGACCGCGGGTTCGGTTTCCGGCCGATACCACCCGAATTTTTCGAACGAAAAAATTCGTAAAGCTATGATGCCCGTGCCTGTACGTTGTCACTTGTCAGGTAAAGATCCCTAAATAGGTCAGTAGCCTATAATAGACCAAATTCCAAATTACCAAGTCGCCCCCTTGGGGTGCTGCTGGTGAATGCTTCGCCTTTCACAAGGTGGTCCCAGGCACATTTCCACAACGGCCTAACCTGTTTATCCGAACATCAGATATGACTTACTAACTATCGAGATATTCCAATACGTGCGCGTCGGTAAATATCGTGGGCGGGGGTGGCCTGTAAGAGAGAGAGGGAGGCGCACGCAACAGAGCCCACCTGTCGCGAATTCCGTCTCGGTCACATTCGCTTATTAGAAGAAGAAAAAAAATTGTGCCGGTTCTCCCGACAAGGGGAGGAGGTCACGAATGCAATATCTACGTTGTCAGTCAGATATGCGTTGGTCCAACTCTCGGTAACGCTTGCAATGGGGTTAAGAAAGAAACGAACGAGTGAGCGGAGACTCGATCTCACGTGAACTGTCTCACTATCGATGCTGCGAGATTTGGCTGTTCAGCTTGCGGTGGTGTTATTAATCGCGGGGGTTCATCATCGACAATAAATCGTGGGCGCGTTAAAAAGAGGGGATTCGTTGAATGAAGATGGGATGAAGAAAATAGGAGTGATATACGTGGACGGGAGCAATTTTGAACGACCTCTGCTTCCAGGTAATGCCATGACTGTTCTCATAAACATTTGATGTGAAATTTGTGAATTTCCGTAACATTGAAAACATATCTAGAGAAAATGGCTAATTACGAAAGAACTAGTTGTCTTTATGAATATTACTTTAAATGTTAAGCTAGGCTAAAAGATTCCTATAAATAAAGTATTTTAAGGTTTCACCCTTCAGCTTCCATTAGGGAGTCCAGAGCTTAGGGGTGGATCCTGCAGCCTGGCTATTCCAGCTACCAATCCCCTTCCCTTCCCTACCCTGCCCCTCACATATCTCCATAGAGTCACGAGGGTGCAGTAATCCTGTAGTGCACTAGGCACTACGGTGATTTATAAATAAAAAGGTAGTTAATTCAGCAAGGTACCAGTAGTAAATAATTTTTTCCCAGCTTGAAGAAATTTTAATAGGGTTAGTTAGCCCAAAAAACGTATAAGCCTTTTTCTAAAGCCCAAAAACGAACAGCTTTTCAAATTTAATTTTTTTAGCAAAACATGAACAGAAATTGACGCCTGATTTATTCAATAAGAAATTGATTTAAGCAGGTTTTCACCAACGACTTAGTCAATAAGTGAGCTGCGCGAAAATATTTTTTGCGATTTGATCTAATGTTCAAGCAGTAACTCACGCTGACGTTAGTCTGGTAAATTCGTTCGATATCCGGACTCCCTATATCGAACCCCAGAAAAAAAAAACTGTCTGGCCTCTCTCTCCGTTGGCGACCACCCAGGCAGGTGTCATAAATAAATGGTCAAATTATCACCTGACAACCAGCCTAAGAAAGAGGTAAAAATCCCACTGATCGAATTTGCCAGCAGGCATTCCCCCGCACTGCACGCGAAAACGAAATCTTTCCGCTATTGCCTTATCGATCTTTGGCAGAAAAAAAAATGGTCGGATTCGCACTGATTATTCAATCTCGACATAACACGTGCAACGAGAAGTTTCTATCGATTCAACTGGAGATAATGCAACTATCGTACATTCGCAACCTGTAGATTGAAAGCCCATTTCACAAAGGTACTTGTTTCTATCGATTAATTTCATTTAATGTTACGATTGATAAACCTAACCGTATCAAGTCACGAAGTATTAAGCATTTTATGCCAATCGAATTCTGCAAAAATGTGCACTATAGAAAAAGTAACTTCAATTCAGAAAGACTTTATTTTATTTTTTTTTTAATTTTGTTACTCATATTCAGACATACCGTACTTTTATATGTCTACTCATACTAATATTTATTTTATCATACTTGCCTACTTTCAAGTATACATCTGTATGTTTTACTCATACTAAATTTTGTGTTTGATAATTGACAAACTTTATTGCCAATAAATAAATACAAAAATAAAAATGTAACTTTTCTTTCCTGGTGAACGCTAGGTAAAATACAATAATATTAAATACATTAAAATTGTCTAAAGTACGCTGCTGCCGTTACGTTCTTAAAACATGTATTAATGCTGACGATCGCTTGTTAAAATTAGTTAACTATCGATAACTTAGGATGGTCGATAATAATCGCACATCCATCACTTCCAAATGTTTCGTTATCAACTGTGTACGTGTATGTCCAATAGCGGTAGAATAAATCCGTTTCATTTACACATTACATCTGTGATTCGAGAGTTCTTACGCGTTAAGTTCAACAAAAATCAACATTATGTTAGCGGCATACGAACGTTTTCAAAGTGTTCCTGTTATTAATGCAGTATTATAATTTAGACGATGTGATTATAGTAATTTGCCGTAACTCAACGTTGAGTCTTACTGTTAGATGTAATTATGGGATAAATTTGGAATCCTAATCTAAATGATCAGGCTTCATTGTTTAACCCAATGAGAATTTTAGGTTCTTGAAACCAATTCAAACCACACATATATCCAACTATGGCAAATATAGAGTAGGTCTATCCCCGGCTCGATAGTTGACACAGGGATTCGAATCCCAGACCCAACGAAATGGACTTTTCGTCGACGTTTCGTTACTCAACAACGAAACGAAAAAAACTCTAAGGACGCAACGCGCTTACAGCGCACTGGATCTTGAATGGATTTATGGAACGGAAAGCAGGCGGTGAGGCACCCTGTACACGTAAAACGATAGTCGTGCTCGGCGTGTTCAATGTCTCCCCGCCATTTAAAGTAATAGGGACTGAATAAATAAATCGATAACCGAATTACGCGGATGAACGAGGGTGAGATAGCCAATAGCGAACGAACGGCAAATTGGCTGCGGTCCGTGCCTTAACGCGGAAATCCTCCCACATGGCCGAAGCATGCGAATCGGCGGAGGGCTCAACCGACGCTTTTTTAGCTTGACAGTGTGACCAGCAGCCTGGAAACTTGACAACACAGCATACTCTCGGATGGAATGATGCGCCATATTGAATGGGATAAACCAAGCAATGCAAATCAAAAAGTTATTAATTTTTTTATAAAATTTTAAGGCACTTTATTTTATGCGCTTTTTTTCAATAAAAGTGTTCAGTCATGCGAAGATAAAACGCATTCTCTTTTAAAGTAGTTCATTATTAGTTTTGTAAATTAAAGCACAAACAATAAGGTTAATAAATCCGTGTTTACTCCAGGTACTAAACAGGTTAATAAATCCAGGTACACGTATTTAGCCAATGTGAAATTGCATCTCTAAAATAATACAAGAGTGGATACGAGGCGATCAACTGTCCAAAGCATTGCAGCTGTTTTTCATCATACAATATGTTTAAAGAAAAATAACTTTGCAAAAAATGTTTTTGTAGAAAAACCACATAGGTTATGGAAAACATTTCACAACTTTTTTTTAAAGGATTATAAAACTTTTTTGAAACTTTCCGAAAGTACCGCATCAGAACTCAAGGCATCGCAGATCGTGATCTACAACAAAATGTCTGATTTCCAAAACGAAATTTCTTTCCGTCGACAGTTCGATGATGTGTCTGAATGCGACGTCACGAAAGTCTTTCGTGTTTCCGCAATCCTGGCCCACACTCGTTCTGAAACTGGCAGCGCATCGAGCCACCCTCGTAAACCGTATCTAACCACATGCGTGACTCCTAGCGTCAAACTTCACTCGCGATTAAAGCCTCGCCGGCGCTTCAGCGTGTGGCATTACAAGGAATCCGATCCCAAAGAAATGTAAGGTTAGGATGGCAAAGATCACCAAAAATTATTAAAATCAGACAAAAAGTGGGTGTGTTTACGACCGTGGCTAACGTATGCACGAAATTCGAACGCACGCGCCACTCTCAGTATCAACATCCTCAGTAATACGTGTTCTACACGTGCATCTCTTTGTTTGTCGAACCGCTCGTGCTTTCAAGTCCGGGACAAAGTGTAACCAAAGGTTCATGCAAATAACATGCATGTAAATCAGTCTCGGAAGTGTAAATAAAGGGAGACGGGACGATGACTTAAGGTTATTAAGGTTCGACGTTGTATGTTGTAGGACTGCGGTTGGCGACGGCAGCAGCAATGAAAGAACACTAAGAAAAAACTAGCTATATTATACAGTATATTTTATATTTGCTTAGTAAGTTTGCGTATATTTTTGATCAAATTCTAAGCACACAAATATTCACAAATATTGATTTAAAAACGAGCCATTCATCTTTATTTGTCAGCTAGCTGAAGCATTTTTCTTCCCAATAAAATAGAGAAGAAAATTGTTCTGAATAAAGTTTTTTTTTTTTCAAAAATAGCGGCACAAAATGGCGAAAACTCTTTTTTATTAAATATAGGATAGCCAACCTGGTGAAGTCTCTTGACACCAACTACCCGAATTATTTAGCTCAAAAGAAAGCAACAGGCAGTAGTAGTTGCTCCAAGCTAGTTCCCCACCCACATACACTATTCGAATTTCGGTAGCATGACGTTGCATGATACACTACACCGAGAACAAGCACCAAGTACTGTACAATAATATTTGTCAACAAGTGAACTCTGTAAAAAAAAACCACTTGCGAAGGTAAACGAAACGACCAGTCTGGTGGTGTTCGCCAACTCAACCGCAACTTATTTGTTTGCCGTTCTAAATGAAGCGGTACTCGAGAAGAAGAGAAAAAAAAGTGGTTGTTGTCCAAAAAAAACCTTTCGGAGAAGAAACCTATCCATCGCGCCGAATGAATAGACCTGTATGCTCAGTCTGAATGTAGTGCTATGACTCCGTGCCTGTGTTATTGTATACATGCGCATTTACACACTGTATACTTAAGCTGAGCAGTAAATTCAACAGTCGCTCTCCGCAACTTCGCCACAATGCGCGTTTATAGCCTCGTCTTAAAGCCAAAGAAATCTAATCACAGAGGAATGTAGGAAAAAACTGGTAATAAGACTTCACCGCCGAGTCTACGGTATACTTCGACCCGTCTTCTGACGTAAGGTTGGTGAACTGAAAAACTTTTCACGTAGGGTCGACCAGTGAATATTCAGTTTTGAAGCAATATAAAAATATGTAATACCGTTTCCAACTGCTTTGCTTGGTGTTCAGGTATCTTGAGTAATTTGACAAAGAATCTATCAAAACGTGAAAGAAATATTAAATGCTGCAACGAGGTACACGTTTAAATTTTTTATATGAATTGGCCTAATGAGCATGAATGGAAGAAACATATAACCCATTGTGGTATGAATATTTGAGCACAGAACGAAACTTCTCACACTTTGAACTGACAAAGCCAGTACTCACATCAGAAAATAAGGTGTAATTCAAACACCAAAAGGAACAAATTACAATTACAATTACAATATATACCCGCAAGCAGCCCCTTTTTAGGGGGGCCAATGGCGGGGGTCAAAGACCAGT
>JAUJYS010005242.1:0-11215 GCA_033995665.1 Melogona broelemanni
TTCACGTGCTGCTGCAATTTGCGCGCTTCAGCTGCATTCGCCGCGATTATTCGCCTAGTGAAATACTGGCTTTAAGGAGCCCCGGAGAAGCAGGTGGCTGGTCAAATGGCCAGTCAAGGAGAAAAATGTCCTATTTTTACCACAACTGCTACATTCGCTACTACTATTGACACACGCAATATATCTTACAACACCTAGGATGCAATCTGCTAATAGAAGCCTAGGCTTCTGACCTAGGTAGTGATTTTTATCGTGTACCTGACAACAGACAGGAACGAGTCCCACGGCTTTACTTCCTTTCCGAATGAACTTTAGTCGTGTGTAAGAAAGGCTTGTAACTCACCCGTATCAGTCGGGAATTGCACCTGCGATCGCGGATGTTAAAGGTAAAGCACGCTAACCACTATGCCACCAGCACCTTTAACTTCCTTTTCGTTTTCTTGGCGGCGAATGGAACGTAGAACGCGCCACGCTCAATGCCCGTCATCGTGTTTATCAATGTTCGGCTAAGCTGACATGGACTCATCGGTCACCTAGAAGAGGGAGCGCTCTGCCAACGCTCGCAAACTGTCCTATCCTCCTAAGACCCACTTGTGTATTTAAACAATAGTGGATAAATAACGTTATGGGCTAGAGAATATGACAATTTAAAGTACACTTCAATACGAGATGAACTGTGAATATAACAATTTGTTAATATTGCTGCAACATCCAAAATTTAGAAATTATTTAAAAAATGAAAAATTGTAATTAAACTAATAAAAAAAAATTATGTACTCTTCAAAGTTGATTTTGTTATAAAATCACCATGCTTGTGGTCTCTGTATCAACATGTGGTCAACATTTTATGCGCTATAACCAACAACGACGATTTAGCAATTATATTTTTTCACAATCGATGTTAAGGCCCATGCTTGTGGTCGGTTGTGTCATTATATACGGTAGTTTGACAAATACTGTATATGTTTATATTTTTCGATTTTTGAGGGACATGCCTGCAATCGTTTATATCTTTATATATTTATTTCTGTTGTCACTATATATTGCTTCGTAAAAAGGGGAATTATGGAGTTGTTTTGAAAAATCAATTTTGTACATGCATTTCTCACGTGACTATTGAAATACCAGAGTTTATTTTCTATCATATCACGAAAAATATGTGTGGTCTCGGGAGCTTTTTCTGGTTGGGTGCCCTCTGAACGTGAGCGGTGCCGGAAACTAGCTGTCAGAGGATCACCCATTTGTGCTCTCTCTTATTCTCAAATGCAAAACGGCTGCCTATATCCAGCAAAGTTCCCGTGTAATACCGAAAATTTGATAAAAAGCGACGGTTTACGTCGGAAGGGGTTAACTATCAAGGTTGGGCGTGTTGGTGCATGTCTGATGTGATGGAACGCCGGAGCTCTACTTTCGGCATTTGCGAAGGTAAAGTCGATTTATCCGTTAAACGTCAATGTGACAAAAATGACGAGCCGGCCAATCACTTTACTGTTACATTAGACTTATTGTTTTCATATGAGATGATCGATATTGGATCTCCATTGGCCATAAGAAGTATGTACATTAGACCATAAGAAGATAGAGTATATAGGCTATTGATAACTGGATGAGGCTTTGCAGTTTTTATATTATATATATTATTATATTATATTTTATATTAATTTGCAGTTATTACATACTGAAGAAACCCTCGAAATAGGCGAATAGCTAATGTAAGGTTTCAATAAATATTATTTAATTTTTTTGGCAATTCCTGTAGTGAAAAGCACTATTGAATATATTATATAGGCCTCGTGTTGCTATGGCCATGCTTGTACCAGTGTTACCAGATAATTTATTTATTTGTCAGAACCATGCTTTCATTTTGATAAATTATACAGTTAAATTAATTTAACTTTGAATTGGTTTTTTTTTCGCAGGCCAATATTTTAAATTTTATGAGGCTAAATTTAATCAGAGTTGACCGCTTTTGTTTGAAACAATTTGGACTCTAGTTTGCGTTTACTAAGCTTTAACCAGTGGAAATACTAATTTATATTCAGCGAGGCTTTAAATATGCATTTATACGCAAAACAGATCTGCGCCTTCCGGATCTTTTTATATATATGTTAAATGAATTTTGGTCCAAGTTTCCCCCTTTTCCCGTCTAACTAGGAAAAAACCTATATTAGCATACGAATCTGCTCTCCAGCGTAATAAAAAAAAGAGGGACCGGAGGACAAAGCCGCGTAAAAAATGGGTCAATTGCGTTTTCCTTTTCTCTTAAACCACTAAAGGAAAATCAAAACTATTTCTTTTTTAATGGTGTCTGCTATTGTACGGCTTTGTCGTATTTAAAGTGAATGGTTCCAGAAATAGCATGCTAGTTAATGTGCCCGTATTATAACATTATTTCTGAAATTGTCCGTCAACCACGGTCTTAAATGAAAATTTTTATCATATTCTTCCAATTTATGAAACGTGCTAAATTTGTATTTCTATTGAGCAAAATTTAAAATATGTGCAGATTCAACGATTTTTTCATATTCTTGTTAATAAATGGTCTATTTAAACAAGTCATTCTGCAGTGATTAAAAACATCACGTTACTATTTTTTAAATAAATATTATTCAATATAACATTTTATTATCTTTAAATGCTATCAATACCTTTCCTATGCATTTAGTCATCGTCATGCATTAGCATACGAAGGTTAGCATAGAAAGGTCTTCGTTTTAGTTTAATTGATCGAAGATGTTTAAAGATTCCCCCGTCTTTGGTATCGCAACAAGATGCTGCCCCCCGTAGGCGAGCAATCCGGGCTTCATTCACTAGATACGCGGTTTCAAAACAGGCATAGCACACGGGCAATGCAGCAAAGCATGCATTCGTAAATCAGCCCTTCCTTTGAACACAGCGTACTGATGCTATCTTTTCGACTATTTGTTGCCGATGGATAACTTTTATTTCAACCAGAAACAGCAAACGAGAAAATTCTCTTTACCGTGCACGTTAAAATGTATACAGTAAGTACAATAAAAAAGGGAGTTGATTCAAATTTACAAATTAAAATTGTACACAATTTGATAAACGTTATTCAATTTTAATTGACAAATTTCCGGAACTACCTTTTTTATTCTACATACTGTACATCTTCACAACGTGCTTGTATGCAATGTGCTGAAGGTGATTTAATTTACTAATATATATTTTTTCTTCTCTCGTTCTATTTTAGGTAAGTTCTGAAAGCATGTGTCTTCTACAACGTTGACTGGGTTTTTCGGGCGATAAATTCAACGATTTCCAGAGTTCGGTAACTGTATATGCATGCATTAAACAATCACACACGATCGTAACTATAGGTATTTGTGGAAAGAGAATCTCTGAAAGCAGTATGCTCGTTTGTGCATTTTTGCGAGAACCGATTTAGAAATAGATATGTAGTATAAAGTTGGTACGAGCGCAATTTAAAGTAAACGTATACATTGTGCACAATAAAGGGAGTTGATCCAAATTTACGAATTAAAATTGGATAACGTTTATAAGATTGAATGAACAAGATGGTAATTTAAAAAGGAAGGTCTTGCCAACATATTGGAGAAATTTTACCCAATTTGATAACCGATATTCAATTTTAATTGGAAAATTTCCGTAACTCCCTTTTTTATTTTACACACTGTACATATTCCTTTAAAAAAAATGTACAAACGACTTACTGGTACAGAGGAGGGGGGTTCACTTCACGGCTATTATTTGCATGCAATCTCACTGCTACAATCTCAAAGCTCCACCCCCTGAAACCATGTAACGATAATGGACTACGTCTGTATTGGACATTTTTTATATCCACACTCCATCTAAATCCTCAATTGTATTTGTATCCACCCCCACAGAAAGCACTTTATGCGCGCGGATTGGTTCTCGCGGGAGGGGAAACGGGAAGAATCGGCACCCGAATTATTTTTCCGATAAAAAAAACCCTGGGCGAATAATCGTCGGGTAATTGCAGCCGAGCATTGCGTGATTGAAAAATGTGAAATAATTTCCGTTTAGAACAAGCCATGCGTGCGCTCATATAGACGTTGGTGCAGGGCTATGGGGTGGTGAGGATGAGGTCGCGAGGGGGCGGGCTATGGGAGAGGTGAATTCGGTTTACGGTCGAACACTATAAGCGAGGGGTTACGATTGGGGTGTCCGGTCATGGTGGTGCGTTAAGGCTGTCCCCCTTCCTCTCGCATCAGCACAGAATCAAGATATCTACCAATTTGGTGGAAAACATACATTTATGTAATATTATCACAGCAATTTTCTGTTTATTTTTTTCTTGGAAATTTAAGAACTATTCTGTATCGATTTAAGGTCGTGATTTATTTCATTCGTATAGATTTCTTATAGATTTCGTGTCTCTAAGAACATTTTCTAAATATTTTTCTGTTACTGTTCTGAACTCCCTAATGGTTTCTGGACTCCCTAATGGAAACTCAGGGGTGATGCCAGTACCCCTGGCTAACAAATAAACAAAAGCTTGCGTCGGGAATCGAACCCGGGACCGTCGGCTTCGTAGGATGTTGCCTTACCCACTGAGCCATCCGTACGTACTGTATATATTGCTCAACCATTCCGCAGTAAATTGAAAGACAACATGCTGCAGCGTGTACACGTATACTCGATTATTAGTGTTGTTTTACCGTTGAGAATGGTAGTGGCAATCGTAGTGGGGTGGGGGGAGAGGGGGCGTTTGTTCGACAACCCTCTGGTATGGCACGCACATGGCAGAGTACGCCGCACGCGCGGAGTCGCGAGCGTGACGCCCCCTCGTGCCGGTTGATCGCTTTCCCTATTGTCGCTGTAGACGTCAAGGGGGCCGACAATAGCTCCGGGGGAGAAAAAGGAGCCGATCCTTTTATCCGCCCTCACTCCAGTCTGCGAAAAAAAATATTACATAATCTGTGTAATATCGTCCGGTACATCAAAGTGCCGCTAGGAAGAGAACGTATTGCAGGTAGCTAAGGCTGCTCGAAATTAATTTGATTTTTCGGTACGTTTATTTCGATAACAACGTTCAAATCGTTATGAGCGAGGCTGCCGAAATAGAAGCGTTCCTAAATGATACCCTTCAAAATTAATTTCGCAATGACGTAGTTTTGTTTTTCAATTAAACGATACTCGATATGATTGAATCTGAAATATGCAATAATGCGTAAGGTCGAATGTGAATAAAGTAATCACGGGCATGATCTCGATTAAAAAATACCATCATTTAAATGACAACCCGTGAGGCATTATTTAATTATTATTTATCGAGTAACCAATCCAGCTCATAATTTAATTAACTCCAAAATGGTGCCACGGTGAAACAGAGAACATGATACAGTTTTCTCCGGAATTCAGATGCAGGTCTAATATTACTCTGACAACTGCGACTGACTTATGCTTAGTTTAGGACCATAGCATCATTCTAAAAAGACCAGAGTTCCATTGTTTTAAAAAACAACCCCTATTTTCATCAACTACTGATAATCATCGGTGTCCTGTAGTACAGTGGTTGGTGCATGGAAATGCTACGTCCGTGATCGGGGGTTCAATTCCCGGCTGAGACTGCCTTTATTTTTAGTGGTAGAGAAATTTCTATGTGAGAAATCGTGGAGATGGGTATTAAATACGAGGGATTGTACGATTTCAAAGTGCAATTTTAAATATCTCTACCTAAATTTTAGCTTAAGACGATCTAACTATATTTTCTATCTAGGCTTAAGATTAACAAGGCAAAATGACAAGGTTGATAGGTTTTCAGCAGAAAGCAGAACATCTGATGAGATGTTTACCTCATCTCGTGGATAAAATATTTTGGTTGTTCGAATCCATTGTCGGACCCCTGTTCGTACACAGCGAATGGCAACGACGAATTAAGAAGTCGTTGGACCGAAAACGCGCCAACTTTCTCCGTATAATCTGGATGGGTGGGGGAGGGATAAAGAAACGACTCCAGACGCGCGTTCCGTCATCACGCGGCTGGCGCAGTTAACAATGGCGGATTTAATTAATCACTACACAGTCGCGCGCGCGCGAACGCTCTCTTTCTCTTTCTCGCTCCGCTGTCTCTCAGATCTGGCGAAACTGAACGAGAGAAAAACCAACACAGCCCGCATGTCCATCGTGGCTATGCGGCATCGCAGAATTTCTCTCCCGGTCTCTCCGCTCGCTCTTTCACTCTCCTCGTTTGTTTAGTCTTTTGTTCGCTAGTTATTGCGGTTTTGGGAGAGACCGGGGATGAAGAAAAATGGAACGCGAGGAGTTGAGGGATGGAGGAAGGGGGTGGAGATGGGGATGGAGAGGGATTGGGATTCCTGGCTGTGCGGGGTGGGAGTGTGGGTTGTCATGGTCTATTGCTTGCCCCCTTTCACCCACGCAAACAACGAATCGTTCAATGGCTGATTTTATTCTAACACCGCTTCAATCGTTATAGGCTGTTGGCATCGTGGCTTAGGTGCCTCCTGGCGGTAATTTGTGTAGATTTTGTTTCTATTTCGATATTTTAATCTGTTTATGTCGTATAATTGACGTCACTTTCGGCAAATTGCAAAATGCTGTCAGGCAGATTTTTTATTAACTGACGAACTGATCATTTAACTGATTTAATTAGCTCAACATCCATCTCGGGGTGCTTCCGCACCTTGATTTTAGCTTTCGGCAGTTGGTCAGATCATTAATCAGTGTATCAACGGCAGATCATGAGGGCATCATCGTCTTCATAATCTTGCTTTCGAATTAGAACAAATGAAAAACATTTTCTGGACGCCATTTCTAGCAGTTTTGTTGCAAGGAACAAAAATTCATTTCTTATACAATTATTCCGAATATGGGCGAGAGGTAGCGTGCTCGCTCGCCAACCAGCGGATCTGGGTTCGATTTCCAGTGCAGCCGATCGGTGGACTGGCTCGTAGTACTGCGCGGGGGAAGGCAACCGCAAACCACCTCTGTTTTCTGCCAAGAAATACACAGGTGTCGGGGGATCGAGGGTCTGGGTCCAGAGACGACACTCTGCTGTTAAAACCAGTCTCAGGACTGACTAACCAACACACACACACACACAATAAATGGGTTTTATTATTGAAATAATCCTTATATGGGTAATTTTTCAATTTTTGGATAACTTGGGCGTCATTACATTTGGAGTTGGAATTTGTCTTTGCAAATTGTTGTTTAAATTAACTTTAGAGCCATTAAAAAGTTCAATGCATGTGATGGGCTACCGTAAGGGTGTGTTATTGTAGTCTAAACGATGAAGCATTTGATGGATTTCAGTTCGCTCAAATACTTCCAGGAGTTTTTCAAACTTCCTATTCGAGCTCCCGAAACTGTCAGACACGCTTGCGTTTAAAACGTGACGTGGCACATTAGGTTTAACATTGCATCGTGTAACCCCCTTCCCCTTCTCCCCCACCCACATAGCCATCATGCATAGAGAGAAAAAAGCCGATCGTCGTATTGCACTAAATCATCATTGAGAGCGCCCTCTGTCGTCGCCAGTGATCCTAATTTTGTGCGTCGCATGCCAAACAGCGGTGACGTCACCTAGGCTCTTAAATAATAAATGACACGAGGTGCATCGAAAGTGCATCCGACTCCCGGCGCCGCGCCACGGCGGCGGGCCAGCCGCCCGGAAACATGCCGGCCATTTGCCGGCCACAGCGGTTAGTCCCGGCCGAGGCGGGTTGCCCGTGTTTCCACCTATGTGGCGCGCGCGTCAGTGTTTTCGTTGCCCCATTACATATGCACTGTCGCATCGACAAGGTTGCCTTCACAACAGTGATGAAATTTGAAAGGGATAAATTTTGGATGGCACTAGATTGGAGCACGTTCGCCTTCCACGAACAAGAGGAAACGGCGTGCGGACGGATGGCTTTGCTGACTGGTCATGTTCACTTTTGTTTGACGAGCCAATGCATGTATATTGCAAAAGGAATGGCGAAGTTAGACAAAAAAAAGAAAGCGTATCGCAATGGAATACGGAATGAGTGGGCGTCTTTGATCGGTGTAGTTTTTGGATTACATTATTCCTTTATGCTGCAGTGAGATTGCCAATCGCAAAATAGTTTGGTTACCGGCATTAGAAAACCTACCGTGATAATATATTCCACCCGTTCTCAGAACGGGCCGTATCCTCGCTCATTATTATTTTGACAGATTGTGTTGTGAATCGCCAATGACGAATATGTTATTTGTCAGTGATTAGAAAATCAGTTTAATCAGGTTTACCTATTATAGACAAAGTAATCAACTGTAGGCAACGTCATCAGTTTTGCCTATTAATATCAAGAATCCGTTAATCGTTATCGTACGGCATCGACGAATTTCCCAGATCCAGACGCAGATCGCAGTCCAGTTCTCTAGGCGTGGGTTCGAATCCCACTTCTGACAAGCTTTTTCCCCTTACATACCTCCTTAGAGACACGAGGGTGCAGTAATCCTGTAGTGCACTAGGCACTACGGTAATTTAAAAAAAATATATAAATAAATAAAATAAATTTGGATGATTGGTCCGATTCGTCACGGGGTGGCTATTTTGGATTTGGCTATTTTTGTCTTGCTTTTCCGTTGTCGTACTGTCGATTTGAAACGAAATCAGGTTGATAATCCGTTACGTAAAGGATATGCGAATTTGGATGTCATGTCCGGTTCATTAGCAATTTTGTACTGGTTCGTTATTTTCGTTTAGCTATTGCATTTTCAAATGGAACTGTCGGCTTGAAACTACATCAGTTTATCTAAATATTTATTTTAGAAAATGAAAACAAACGAAAGGATTGTGTGACCATCGGTGAAAATTAATAATTGCGACATTTGCATATTGGCTGGTACATAGACCATACTGATACAAAATACCAAAGCCGTTGAAAGGCCAACGACAACTGCCACTTTATCGTCTTCATTGGATCTTTGACAAAAACCAATCGTCGTGTTTGCCAGAAATTGCAAGTGTCGAGCTACGTGGATAGAACCGGTCGTGTGTATTTTATTGTTCATTAATATTTTATTTGCGGAACATCTCAATGGAATTATAGCGAGAGCAATTGGGAATGAGTCTTGCCCTTTTTTGGCGCTAGTTTTGTGCGTGTGCGATGCCAAATGGTTTCTAGTCGTCTTGTTGCGATGCGGCTTACCAAAAACCGATAGAGTTGTGTTTGTCAAAGGAGGTTCTTCTACCAATGTGTGTGCGGGACCCGAGTCCTAATGGAGAAATAGGTTGTTCCAATAAATTGGCAGCGAACACAATAGGGGGAGAAAATTGTCCCGTGAGTATTACGGTCGGCCCCGGCCGAACAAACAGCACACCTGAAGCAAGTTCCTTTTTTTCTTTCTATTGTGTTTCCGCGATGCACCTCTCTCCACCACGTCTATTCACGTGGAATCGTATTTGCGTTTGGCTATTCTTTGCGAATAGAATGCTCCGGTACTAGGGTTGGTTGGCCCTGGTTCTATGAACGTCCTGACCAACTGTTTTGTAGGAGCTCCATCTATCGAGCATCTGTGTAAATATGTTTTAGCCGTTGACTTTGCCTTACCGGGGGAAAAGTAGACGTTTCGGCGCTTTGCCGGTAGGTGGCGATTGGTGGTATACATGCACTGTATAATGGTTAAAGTACATGAATAATGGAAACTTGCGCCACCAGGCGCGCACAGATTTTACTTAGGATGTATCGCGAACACGTGATTGTCGTGTGGTGCTATTGTTACGTGGTGAAGTATGAATGAAGTACAGGCCTGTACTTCATTCATACCAGAGAATTAAGTTTCTGCAAAATATTGTCGATTCCATTGTTTTGAATGGAAAATGTCATTGCCCAGGCTTCGTCGCTCGAATGGAATGTCGTTCTAGCCTTTCAAGTCGTTTCCGACCGTTGGTGACTCTGTCGATAAACAATGTTTCCTACCCGCATGGCACAACCAAAGTAGGACAGCGATTAATACGGGATTTACATGAGAGCTTTTGCTAGACGAATCTTTGCTTGGCGAGCAACTTTTACGTACTTTTCAAGAAATTAGAGCAAAAAAAGCTCGCCGAGCAAGATTCTGCCAACTCCGATCATCTATTTACACTTAAAAAAAATTCGTAAAAGTTGCTCGCCAAGTAAAGATTCGCCGAGCAAAAACTCTAACGTAAATCCCGTATTAAAATGCCAATTAAATCTCAAAGTTGCAAAAACCAGAGGTCGACCATGTTGACAGCGCCATCTAGTGACAACTGGACAAAGCAGGGAAACCACAGCGCTTCGCGTTCTTTTTCTCCTTTTCGATCCACACACACCAACTCCTTCACAGTTGAGTTATGGACGTGGCTTGTTGCGGCCGCCGATGGGGGCGTGGACTATTGTCCTCGTGGTGGCGGGAGTGGTGGCCCGTGCGTGTGTGTGTGGGTGGTGAGATGTTGGGCATAGGGTGGTGGTGGTAGTGCGGGCAGGGGGGGGAAGCAGCCAGTCACTTTCCATGACCGGAGCGCGCGGACCACGGTGACCGAAGGGGTATCCATTTTCCATAGCAGCCCGGAAATGAGCGATTCAAGTGCATCGAGTGGCAGCGGTTTGTACCAGAGTAATAATAGAATTGAGTGTGTGCCCCGCGTCCGCTACTCCGCCTCTCTCTCTCTCTCTCGGTCTCTCCATCCATCCAACCCCTACCCCCGTTCTCCTCTCTTCCTCTTCCCCACGCTATAGCTGTACACGAGCTACCCTCGGTTGGACGTATACTCCGCGATTTTGCCCTTCCCCTATGCCGCGTGTGCGGTCAGAGACAGCCGCATTTTTCGCGGTTTTTTGTTGCGCGGTCAGTTTCTTGTCACTCAGGCTAGCCGGGACCAGACTCGTAAATATTAAATTTTTGTGATTCTTGTTCATTGTTATGAATTTCTCAAAAGTGTATTCTAGTGTATTATGAAAGGGGTGCACGATATCACTATTGTGTACCCCTCGTGTTCTTGTTAAAAATGCACTACGCAGCCGGGTGGGAATCCTGTAGAATTGCGTACTGTTGGTTCCTGTAGGCATCATGTAGGATTGCATATTGGTTCCTGTTGGAATCCTGTGTGGCTGTATAGGGTATTTTTTGTTATGGTGTTGCTTTGGCAATGTGTGAGAAGAATATGTACTTGTACGAACCGGTGGCTCAGTGGGTATAGGGACATGCTACGAAGCCAACGGTCCCGGGTTCGATTCCCGGCGCAGGCTTTCGTTTATTC
>JAUJYS010005243.1:0-11214 GCA_033995665.1 Melogona broelemanni
TTCGTCATTTCACGTTGTGTTGTGATCTCGTTTATCGTCATCCCGCTGGTCCAGCGTCTTCATATAATTTACATTCATATGTTTTTTATATACTTTATTTTTAACTTCCGATGAACATTCGTAGCTGTTTATTTTTGCACACAAAATATTGATTTTATAATTAAAAAATGAGCCATTGTCCGGACGGGATTCAATTTATCTATTATTTAATATCATACTAAATGAAACACACACACATGAATTGACTCTTTGGCAGTTCATTTGTACTTACTACCTGGTCTTTTAACAATAGTACAACTATACTGTAGATGCGCGACAGCTTAATTCAGATTGTTTAATAGCAAATGATACGTTAACCAAGTACATCAGCAGCTAACAAGGTGGTCACTATATTGCATCACGACCGAGATCAATTAGTTGGGAATATCAGAATGTTATATCCGTTATCTTTTATTGTTGCCACCTGCAAATTAGTTTGTAATATTTTAAACAGCGTTTTAAAAACTGTCACCGGCATATTCGTTAGGCAATACCGGTTCACCGGTTCCGTTACTGTTGACTTGAGCGCAAAGGAAAACGATTTCCATGACACGACGGCAAGCAAAGCCGGTGTTGCCTTACGGATAGGAGGATTTAAGACCTATAGAGGTGCGCAAACTGTTCTGGTTATGTACGCTTCAAAATGATTACCAAAATAAAAATAATTTACAAGTGCAATTATTCAATTACATTTACGAGCCTGCGTACTTCATGAGGTCAGAAGCTGGTCATAATGTTCGGATACAGTTTTACATTTGCGAACCTATACAGTGTACAATACATACGCCGACGTATGTAAATAAACGGCATCTCACATCCAATAACATTATACATTTCGACATATGTAAAAAGTAAGCGTTAGCATATTCCACATTCACCGAACGCAGTCGAATTGCGAGTCATCGCCTCGCGTCATGCTTTAGATTAGATTAAATTTAATAGCATGACATATGTGCCTATGGTCAAAATTAGACAATGCTTGATGAATGAATCTGAGCGTTATTCAGTGTTCAAGTGACGATCATTCCTCGGCATCTAACGATCCAAAAGGAACTACGTGTAATTGATTGGCGAGTTACGGTAATGTCATTTACCATTTTTAATAACTGGTTTAAGAGTATGCCTGTAATTGGTTGTTTCCATATAAGACAGGAAAATAGCCTACAAAATTGATGGATCCAATGTCCTTAGAGTTTTCTTATTTGTGTTCGAAAAGTTCTCTAGCCTCATCAAGCATATTTTTTAATAAGAAGCTTTTAATGTTATCAATAGGATATTAGTATATATCTGCACCGGGTTGATTCATTCGACGTTTTCTTGATATTTCGTGACAATGACATTCATAAAATTAAACAAGCTATAATCGATGACTAGTCAACTAGAACAAATTGCAACCACAATTTATAATTATTAGTAGCTGACAAATGTGAGATTTACATTGGACAGAACACCAAGCGTGCATGGAATAGTACAGAACACGCAGATATTTAGCTGGACATTAATTGTGGTGGCAAAAAAACCCCAAATTGCTACACGTACAAAAACATTCACCAGCAAAAGTGGAGCACCATTGTAACACATGTGTTTAGGTGACCAGCACCGGTAACAAAATCCAATGTATAAAAAGTATGATCTGCCATTTTTATGTGGAAATTGTCAAAAGTCTTCATTCTAGGGTTCTTCGGTTATATCGATTGCTCGTTTGAGCAGATTGAGCTGGACAAGTGTCGCAATAAATAAAGCCTTTGACACTCCGAACTTTTCCTAATTTCTAACATACATTGTTTTCGAAAAATTGAACCAATGATTAGACTGCAGCAATACTGTATCGGATCCAATAAGAGTGGTCTTATAATATTTGGCCCATACAAGTTCCAGAATTCCATAAACTGATTATACAGATTGGATGGAAGAAATGGCACCCCTCATGTTCGAATCCCAATATTTTGTCGCCAAAATTCACTTAGGGGATTTCAAAAATAATATTGAAGATTGAATTCAATTCGAAATAGAAAAAAATAATTGTCTCCAGTCTATCGTTTGAGTTTTCGTTGGAAAATTCATCGGGATACCATTATGTGAGAATGAATTTGGCAACTAATTCCATTTCATTTTAATCATTCTAATTTTCAGCTTACAATGTAGCAAATATTTAAAGGGCTCTCTCCCATGTTTAATTACGAGACATATAAACACGATATAAATAGTTAAACAACGAATCAATTTTTTAAATGCTTGGCGGGAAATGCCGAGTCACTTGTGACTTGCAGTGGTAGGATTAACAATTGGCTCCAGCCACACTTGAGTTCAACCCATACCACCACATTTGATGGGAATGGCACTTTCCGTGCTCGAGTGAAACAGCTTCATAATATTGTTGGCGGTCACAACATTTGCAGGTGCATCGACATTAAAATCGCTACACACCGTCAAAGAAACGACAAAGCCTGGCCGCCCCACTCTTAAGATATTGGATAACTTTCCTTCGCTTTTCAAAAATGGGGAGACCAGGCACAAACATCCTGGGTACGAGGATAAATAAAACTATAATACAAAAATAACTCTTAGTAATGATCCCGTGAACCAGATAAAAAAAAACCTGATTATTGATTAAATCACAGCAGTGAATAACTAAAGTGTGCCAAACACCAATAAACCCCGACTGCGCAAGATATTTTTCTAGTACATTTTCCGCTCCAATTGGAGATTTCCGAAATACCACGTGTACAATAAGCGGCATACGTATATATATATATATAAAACTGTCAAACTGATCTAAGATAAGTTTAAGATTTACAAATTGGCACTTGGCTATTTCGCTCACGTTTCATTAAGAAGATTAAGTTTGGCGTAGATGTACGCGAGAAAAAGAGATTCCAAATTGCTTTTTTTTTCGGCCAAGGCCATAAATGGACGAAGATTCAAGAAAACAAGGCACCTGCGATATAGATGCAGTTGTTGTCACAGAGATCCATTTGTAAGATTTTTTTGTCCTAATGCTATAAAGTACATCACGAATGCGTAGTACAAACATGTCCTTGAATAGAACATTTTTTGCGAATGTTAAAAACATTATCTTATCAAGATCAACGAACTTTTCGAGGGAAAAAAATTATTGATCAGCTGATTGACAGCAAACAATATTCTCATTGATATTTGCAAATCGCCCAGCTGTATAAAGCTACAGCATACGGGTATATAAATAACAAACTAGTTAGAAAATGATAAGAGAAATTAACTGCTCGCGTAGATCAAAACAAAAGATTCTAAGTCAGATTCAAGACAACCTAATAATACGATGGGCACTAGACACGGATACATCTTCCTCGCCATCAAATTTGTAAACATCAAGTCCACACGGTAAAACAGATCCCAGCTCCCGGTAAATCCACTGCCAGAAAGCCGGTTGGTAATATTTCGGCGTTATGACAAACGCGTCCGATTATTGTATTGAATTATTGTTGATATAGCACTAACCTTGTCAAATATAGTATCAAACTTCCTAGTGAGCCGCCGTCATTTCTGGGAATATGTTTTTAAACTTTTTGAATGGCGGCGACTACACCAAAAAGATTCACCAAACTTAAATGACAGCCAAGACGGACGCGTTTTTCATCATCAACCGGGTATCGAGTGACAGTTACAAATATACAAAGTCTGTATAGTCTCCGTTGGACATTAGCACGATTTGATTTCAATTAAATATTAAACTCGTTAACGTAGCACCAGAGTGGTACACATGTCTACCGTTTTGAATTAATTACGGTTTGACGGTGTCAATCGGCGTTTACAGATTTCGGACCACCGTTGGCTATAGCGGGCAGGTAGATGACGTTCCCGTTCTCCGTTTTCATCGGATCGATCGTGATGTTCTTGTCCGATGACGTCAGTCTCACTTTCATCTCCGTCATTTCTTCGTTCATCGCACCTGGAAAATAAAAGATTTGGCCATTTAAAACTGAAATTTTGAATAAATATAAAATCGTAGGATCCATGCTCCTGCACCTGCTTAAATAGAAAAATATATTGTTAGCAAATGCGAAATCGAATAAAAAATTCCAACACAGGTGGCCAGCTACATCATTTTTATTGAATACAAAGAGTAGTATTGGCATTACATAAAATTGAATAAACACATGTAGAAACAAAAAATATAGGTTACCAAATACCAGGGGTGGATGCAAAAATATTGAAATATTGTTCTATTTTTGGTTAGTGGTATTTAAGAAAGAATATAATCTCGAGAAGCAAAAGACCAAGTAGTGCTGCATTAAAAATTCTAAACCAAGAAAATTGAAAAGTTAAAATTTTAAAAGCGTCAAGATAAAGAGGCAAATTTTAAATTTTTCATTTTTTTGAAGAAAAAAATAATAATTAGAACGTATTTACGTTAAGGAAAATATTTAGAAATTAGAATTTTTGATTTGTTGGCTAGACCCAAGGTACCCGTTTACGCAATTATTTACTCTCATCTTGTTTGTGACAAGTAGGATTCCTTAAACGCAAAAACCCTAACGAGATCAAAACCAAAAAAGCATAAGTACACAAGTCACAAGAATTTAAATAATATTTGCATCTTGGAGATATGCAAGAAAAATCACAGCCAAGTTATTAAGCATAGTAAAATACAAGCTGTTTAAAAGTAAATTACAGCACATTGTTCTTCACCCATGATAGTCTTTGTACATTGTGTAAAGCCACATTGTGGCAACAAATAATGTTCGGCAGATACATTTTACCAGCTAGCAAAGCTTCTAATCACGTGTACGTAGATTCCAGTTGGATAAACATTAGTTTGTAGGAAATGATTCACTTTTGCCTCATATTCTAACACAAACAACTCCAACTATATTCGAAAAATATGACCGAACTCTGAGATTAAAATATTTCATATACTATGTACATTATTTTACAATTTGCATTTTTTAGTATTGATTATAGTATTAATAGTTCCAGTGAAAAGAAGTGACAAATAAAGTGAATGTGAAAAGTTTTCATATGCATCATGGAATAATAATTTGGAAATCCTAATTAATCAAATTTGCTCTAGCAAATTTTATTATGGATTTGACAGCTTTGGTTTGGCCAATTTTTATAGCAGTTAATATTTTTCTTTAAAACATTTAAGTAAAATATTGAATATTATGATGATACATTTTATTGCTTCGAAATATCCAATTCGATTTGCTTATTAAATTGGTGACAAATATTCATTTGCCGCTCTTCTAATATATTATTCCGCATATGATGATATATTCAATGCTTAGGAATACCGAGCCGTTCTAGTTAAAGAATTTATATTATGTGTTCACTTCATAGGGAGAAACCCATTTAATAGAAATTCGAATAGACGCGGGCAACTTTAAAACCTATGGTTTGGCCTTGCTAGTCTTCAATACCAGCAGCACCATATAATTATTACTCATAGGTCCGTCGTCTCACGACTTAATATTATAACTGTATTGTCAAATGAATAAAATAAATTTTGGAATGTAATCTTTGGCCAAAGATACTTTGTGGTAGAAACCGTGATAGAATTCGGCTGTTCGACAAATGTTACCTAGTTGAAATGAAGTGTGGGAACACGTAGAGATGAAGGTCGAATAAATAACAAATAAACTTTCATTTATTTTAAATTTCTTGATAGGCTTTGTTGTTTTTTATTTTAAAGGTAATTGTATTCAGTTGCAGTTTTACACCTAAGTGTTCATAACTAACTGACTAATATAATTGTCATTCTATCGGACATTTAAAATAAACAAAAGTTGATTTGTTATTTAAATGTTACCAAATCAAATGCACTTATTTTAGGCACGATACAAAATGTAGTCGCACTGATGTGTATGTGGCGTACCACTGGGCAAAAACGTCAAAGCTACATTTGGCTGAATGTCAAACGATGAGGTGAAACAAGGGCGAAATAGTAATCTAACCGATATTCTTGCAACCGAATTTGACCGATAACGAACCCTGATCATTCAAGATCAATATTGGACATTAAAATTAAAGACGAAAGTAGGTCTATATAACCTAAGACAAAATTTGAGTCTCAACATTAAAAAAGAAATAGAACAATCGATTGGAATTTAAAAGAACGTATAAGATATCACAAAAAAAAAGTAATTTTTGGATTTATTTTTAAACAAGTATTTTTAATACAGTTTACGAAGAGTCCAATTACGTACTTTACGTTTGAATAAAAATGTGATCGAATGACTCACATGTAAAATAATTACGGTTCGTGAAGCACGAAGAACAAATGTTCATTGCAACCACACTTACTATTTACAAAAGAAAATACAATGCCGATAGAATTGAATCGGTAGTCGGGCACAAAAAAAAATGAATAAAGATTTGAAAATCAGTCATTTTCAAACCTAATCATACGGTTTACATTCGGCCACAAACTGAACAATCGAAGCGAGATCCCGTCGTTCATCCGAATTTGAAGTAATCCAACAACAACATTATGCTCATACGTCGAAGACCCCACGACGACGTTGCCGTTGCCAACGCAACCGTAGCTCAAGTGCGCGCGGTACACAACACCAAATGTATTTTAGTGCGAAAGACAGACAAGTGAGTGCGTAGAGTTGGCGATGCGACGAACCAATACCCCACACCACGCTCAGCCCCGCGTCCCCCGACCGCCGGACGCCCCCACGCAGTTTCAGAGCGTCGGATCGTAGTCCTGCATCAGTGGTTCCGCCTCCTCCGGAACATAGGTGGACGGCACGGGACCGGATACACCTGGAGGAAGGGGAAATCTGATATGTAGTGTCTCTACGGTCAACAAACATCGGCTCTCGGGCGTCGAGAAACTACAATCCCGACTACTTTGTAACTAGATAATTATACTACGACTCTCGACGGGACTAGGTGGGCACGGGGCTAGAGCATCGGCACCTGTGGGTTGCCAACCAACCCACCCATTTCATTGGTTTCATGTGTCTACCGCTTTTGTAACATAGTCGAAGGCAGAAGTGTCAAAATGGGGACAACGTCACTTGTGTGTAGCTACCCGTGGGTGTTTGCTTCGCTTTCGAAGGGCTTCTAATGGGAGCGAAATAAATTTGCGGTCAGAATTTTTTTTCTTCTATTAGTAACAAATTTATCTTCAAAATTATAGAAACAAAATTAATTATTTATGAATGAAAATACATGATGTCTCTCCTTCGTCCATCCCTCCTACCCCGCTTGGCTTAGACATTTAACCGCAAACTGCTTGCGTTCCCACAAGTGCCTTTTCGAAAGCGCAACAAACACTCGCGAATGGCTACTCACAAGTGACGCTGTCCCCTTTTGACAATCCCTTTTCCCTTCGATATTTTCACAGACGACGCAATCGCGAACTACCGTCGACGACAGCCCCCATCCGAACAGCAACGAGAGTTGCTTCGCCTTGATGGGAGACTATTTTATGCATAAAGATGCGGTGCAAAACGTCTGTTGCTTTTCGGATCGGGGGTCGTTAACGTGAGCGAATAGAGCATCGGTGGAGGTCCGCTGGTTGGGCCTCTTCGCTGACGCTAGTTCAGATCAATTATCATGCAGCTACGCCATCGTGTAGATTGTAAATGACAATTATTTCCGAATTCAGGTACTGAAATTCAGACGCGTAAACCAACAAATTCCACAAAAAAGAACTCTAAGAAACATCGAACAATTCACATTAAAATCGTCGCTGTAGCATTAGATTTAACTGCATTTTTGAGCGCCACCGAATGACATTTCTTAAAGAGGTTTCTGACGCAACAAAAAGGCCCAAAAGTCACAATTAGTCGTTAAACCCTCCTCCCCGAGTTTCCGTGACAAAGTTTTGATCCTTTGGAACAGCTGGTGCAACTGCCACCGACAAACTGCGACACTAATACATAATGGGGAATCCGAATTGAGGCGGAAACGTTTCAAACCAATCAGGCGTCTGGGATCATGTTACATCATAACTAGTGCACGCCACGGAACAAAAATGCATACACAAGTGTATGCTGGGTACACAGTGGTATGTGTGTGGGCACACCCACAGATGGCGACTTTGCATGCATACTGTTCTGCTCAACTTTAGAAGGTTGCGTAACTCACAATTACCAATAAGCTTAACTAGTATAGGGAGTTGGTAATGTCGAAAGAAATTACCCCAGAAATCCAAAAGTACCATTTTACCCATGACCAGTTTTAATTTATACTTTTTCCACCAACATTTCTAATTTTTTTTTTATAAATCACCGTAGTGCCTAGTGCACTACAGGATTACTGCTCTCTCATGTCTCTATGGAGATGTGCGAGAGGCAGGGAAAGGATGGGGAATGGCAGCTGGAATAGCCAAGCTGCAGGATCCACCCCTAAACTCTAGACTCCCTAATAGAAGCTCAGGGGTGACGCTAGTACCCCAGGCTAACGAATAAACGAAAGCCTGCGCCGGGAATCGAACTCGGGACAGTCGCCCCTATATACCATGATCAGTTCTGATCAATGATTACGAAATTCAGTCACTCAATTTGACTTTGATCTAGGGGGCGTTTAAGTTCATTCATTCATTCGTATAATTCAAATCGATTGAATTTTTATTTTTTTACTCGATTATTTTAATTGTAAAATAAAAATAAAATTAAAGCTGTACATCCAGTAACAATTTCACAATTTGTTTTTACCAAGAAAATTTATAATACATTGTGAACGACTTATTTAACAAGTAACTTAACACATTTTACTACCACGAATCGTTCAAAACTGAGTTATACATTTTTAAAGACATATTCCACTCGCACTCACTGTTACAGAGAAAAAATTCATCATTACCTTTGATTGCCAAATCGGCGTTGGCCTTGTCCTCCACAATATGCCAGGCTGCAATCAAGAAGCAAAGACCGCCGACCACGTTGATAAAGCAGGTGATGAACAGGGCGTACTCCAGACTGTGGTAGCGAACCAGCGCCGTGTCCGGCTTGCCGAAAGAAATGGCGTCAGACACCTGGGCGTTTGCATAAAAAACAACGGACACGTTAATACGTTTGCTGTCCCTCGCTCGTCTCCGGACCCCGACCCTCAATCCCCCGACACTTGGTGACTTGAAAGAGCAGGAGCCCCCTGAGTTTTCTTGGCAGAATTCAGAGGTGGTTTGCCATTGCCTTCCCCCGCGCAGTACCAGGAGCTAATTCGACGATAGACTACACCGGGAATCGAACCCAGATCCGCTGGTCGGCGAGCAAGCACGCTCACCACTCGGCCAGATCAGACGTACCGGTACTTTAAAATGTTTTTTATTTATTTCAAAATAACAATAACACAAATGGCAATCATTTTTCCACAATGAAAAAAATACTAGTTAATTACTAAATAATAATAGAGATGACTCATAACACACACTCGAGGTAGCCACAACAAAAATATGCTTACCGTCCCAATGATGTATGGACTTCCAGCATCGCCCAGGGCGTGGGACAAAAGAATTTGTACGGCTTCCGCAGTTGATCGTCTCGTGGGTATAACAACATACTGGAACGCGTAAAAATCACCGGTAAATAATATGTTCAAGTAATAAAACAAAGTTCAAGACAAAAAAAACAACTACAGCGTTAGTGGTACCGAGTTGGATTGATAAAAACAAACCCAAAGTACAAGCGTATTAAACAATTTTAAAATCATTTTCCAATATCAGTTCTGGTTTTAAATATAATAATAAGATATATATTATAATAAGAAAAAAGTTTTGCTTTGAAATAAGCAAAGAAAATTTGCTTTAAAATAATCAATAAGAAAAAAAATATATTGCTTAAGCTAAAAGCAAAATAAATGCTACAAAATAAACAAAAAGCACCTTTGAAACAGACAAGCAAAATGGAAAAAAAAAATTGTTTTAGAAAAATAATGTATACGTGTATTCGTAACAGCATTGCCGCTACTTACCAGCACGATATCTGCTACGATAGCCCAGGTCAAACACAGGAGCGTTTCCCCCACAAATATGAGGCAATACGCCGCCGGAGTGTTGTACTTGGAGACGACGGCCCCGCCGAACAGGAAGGGCATGCTGCAGATCATTCCGAAGGCACAGACGAGGGGATCGGCACGGGGATACTTTCGCTTGAGGTAGGCGGCCGACGCCGACCCGGTGGAGACGCCCACGATGCCGGCTACCACCGTGATCACGCCGAATATTAGACTAACACTGTGGAGAGTAAAACACAAAATTGTTAGCGACTAATAAGTGAACACGCACTTTAATTCCCAAACTTATAAACGCATTTTATTTCCATCCCAGATGGTAAAATTTTTTTAAAAAAAGATAACTTACTCGGATAGCGAAGTTTCTCTTCCTTGAACTTCGATGGAGTTCTTCAGGAACACCGGTCCCCACCAGGACAGGGCGCCGGCCACGAAAGCCACGCACGTGAATCCAACAGTAGACCACATGAAGCTTCGACTGCAAACGCAAGAGTCACACATGATCAATTACAAAAAGTACTGCTTCACAAATTCTACATAAGTACAACTTGACATAGCTTAATTTTGAATTGAATGTATATTAATTAATTATTTTTTTAGTGGGGAATTTCCCCTCACTGTAGTGAATATCACTGCAGGAGATTCTGTACCCTTCGTGTTGCTTAGGCAATATGTGAAGAGTACATTTTCGAATAAACAAGAGCCTGCACCGGGAATCGAACCCGGAACCACACGCTCGGCAGTCTTACCATACATACCCACTGCGCTAGACGGATTATTATTGTTGAACCAATTCTTTCAGAATTCGGTTACACATGCATGTGAAAACGGCGTCACAAATTATCCAAATTTAAAATATCTTGCTCAGTCACGATCCTATGAGCATGAATTATTTCTATAATTGATGAATAACTAAACTAATAATAAATACAATAAAATTGCATTTATTATTCTATGGCTGCCTTTCCTGAGACAACCAACTAATTTATTTTTAATCGATTTTATGAAAGGCCTTTCCTGAGACAACCAACTAATTTATTTTTAAACGATTTTATGAAAGACCGCGACCAATAGGTAGACGGTTGAGACTGGTTTACATAAACTGACTGGTTTCAACAATAGTCGGCCCCCAGTGGCTCAGTGGATATGGTCACAGTCTACTGAGCGGGTGGTCCCGGGTTCGATTCCCGGCGTAGGCTTTCGTTTATTCGATCCTGTGGTACTGGAATG
>JAUJYS010005244.1:0-11214 GCA_033995665.1 Melogona broelemanni
TCGCAGCCCACGTGCAGTTGCAATTTTGCATTTTTTTGCAATTCACGTGCTGCTGCAATTTGCGCGCTTCAGCTGCAATCGCCGCGATTATTCGCCTAGTGAAATACTGGCTTTAGCATTAAAAATAACCTCAGCTGCATTTAATAACACCACAGGAGATTTCTTACCCATCCTAGTGTGTGAGACGTACATTTTTTCAGCATTGTGTGAGACGAACATTTTTTCACCAGAATGGAATTAAAAATAAGTTGTAGAGACAGAAGCTCGGTCTCTGCAGTAATCCAATTTTCGTCTTAGATAAAGGAATTACAAATGTTTAGAAAAATTTAAACATAAGTTATTGTCATCGCTGAAAAGAATATCACAACAGGAGATTCTATACTCGAACAATTATGAAGGAGCAAATTTTTACCAGTACCTCGAAAACGAATGACGAAAGCTCGAGTCGGGAATCGAACCCGGAATCCCCGTTCACATGGCGGATGCTCTCTCATACTCATTGAGCCATCATACTTCGCCATACCCACTGAGGATCGTACGAATTGACTGGTACTCGTTACGTTTTCAAGAATCACCTTATTCCATCATCAGCAAGACGCAATTTTGGGGGAATTTAAAGCGTTAACATTTGGGGATCACTTAAAAAAAGTGTTTAAATTTTTCATACAGAACAAATATTTGTTTCGAATTGTGACATATTGAAATATATTTCAATAATTTTCAATATGTAGCATCTTTTTCCGGACAAAAAAGTATCCTAAATTTAACATTTTGTTTCCAGCAATACTTGGCCCCAGGAGGACACGCTCCACGTGCCCACACAAACGGCATACGCGCGAATTCCAATGGCAAACGCGCACAGCAGCAACAGCAAGCATTTCGTGAAAGCGTTCGACACAAAAACTAGCAAACAAGGAACCCCAAATTACAGTATTTGCCGTCCCTCTCATTTCTCCAGAGTCACGATCTTTGTGTACGTGTGTGTTTGTGCATATGAGTAAAAGCGCGTTGACCATTCAACAAAAAAAAAAAAAAAAAAAAAAGACAAACGTGGGACCACCCCTCTCGCCATGCTTTTCATACCACCTTGTCAGGTCGTACAATTGCAGAGACACACACCTTAGTGAATACGTAAACCACGTGTCCTCCACAGACCCCCGTGTAATTGTAATTGAACCACCGCTTCATTTATGTTTTCGCCAAATACAGAATGCGTATTATTGACTAATTGTTTGATCGCAGTGTTGCGTAGGAACGGAAGGGTTAGGTTTGAAAGGGTCCAATTCAAAGGAACATATTTCTTTTCTATTGGCGTTTTGGCAGTTATGTTCGTATTTTTGAAGATCTGAAACAGACATTCCTTTTTGTTGCGAATATATGAAGCAGTTAAAGGCATAATGGTGTAATTCCACTTTTTTTCAAATTGATTTACTCAAGATTTTTGTTAAAAGTTCTCAAATAAATTCCGGCACGTTAAATTCGTTACGGTAACGCATTTAAAATGTCCAGAAGGCATCTTGTAAGTGAAGCAATTTGAAAGTAGACAAATTACAATCAAAAAAATATTTTTTTTGGCGAAAAAAAAAAGGTTTAAAATATCTTATTGAAATCATTGAATATATCAATTTGTAATCTTATTAAAATAAACTTAGCCAGCACGGTATAATTGTCATTTAATTCAAAAATAATGGGCAAAATAGTATTTTTTAAATTGAACTTCGGCAAACTCTGTTTGATTATCGTTTTGTTGTTGTTGTGGACCATCTTGACCAATTCGTATAAATTTTAATTTGTAGTTATCACTCATTCTTTTTTACAGTTGGATCCGTCTATCAACCTTGACAAGAGACGGAGATATTTCGACTATACATCCATATTACGTCATTGGACATCGACTTTGCCACCAAGCGCCTTCAGCGGACGGGTTCAAAGGTATGCAACGTGTGGCCCGACAGCCGAAAACCAGCTTCATCTGAGTATTCGGTTATTGGCCCCTGGCATGACCTTCGGGTCGTGCTAACTCCAACTACGAATCGAAAGCTGGTCGGCCGTCAGGGCCCCTTGCACCACTGCCAGCTCCTGGCCGATCTTCGTGGGACTGCCCGAGCCCTCGAAATTAACGAGGGTAACCAGGGAAGAAACGGTAGATGACAATTTTTTTTACCGGCCACCAGGGCTATTTGTTGACCATCCCCGCGTGCGCATAGACGAAACGGTTCTAACTCGGACTAACAATACATGTATGTACTGAGTTGCGACCTGAAAAGATAGCTAATTTTGTCAGCGACATTATCACAAAACACAAAGATTTGATATCCTTTTAACTTGCAACTCGGTGTAGTAGGTGTCCTGTAAGCTGTTTTCTGTTTTAAATGTTGTGTCTTTCGACATATTTTTAGCGTTTTGCTTTTCAGCTGGTGAAATCGCGATTGTTTAAGAGGCCATTGTGTCGTCAAGTCATCCCTCAATGATCAGTCGCGTTCGCGATTTTAAAACCGCGAAGAAAAACAAAGAGACACAGATCCATCAGTACATCGATTTCAATTCAAAGTCTCGCATGTTTTACGTCGTTTGTTCATACTTTAAACGATTTTAATTCAGTCGTGAATTTATATGCTGTCGTCTGGATAAGTTGCACGATGATGGCACGATATGGTTTCCCTAATTTTATTTTAAAATAGTGATAAATTAATTTTGACCTACCATAATTTGAACTACATGTACGAGAGTATTTTGTTAATGATATTGTTTTAGTTTATTGTTGTCTGCGATTTTTAAACTTTTGTATGGAAAGTTTGTATGGAAAGCCTCAAAATTTGGGCATATATTCTTTTTTTGTGACTCATAGAAAAAAGGTCAATTAAATATAGTATCGACGATAGGATGAAAGTTCGTCGAAGTGAAGATCAAAAATATTGGAACCAATATTTTTGAAAGGTCAATTAGTTTGTTTAAATGTTTTAAATGTTTAATAGGAGCAAAACAATTTTCTTATTTCGATAATGAACACGTTTGTTTTTTAATTTCGAATTTTCGTGCGTTGTTTTAATTTGTCAATATACAGTAGATCGTTTTTTCTTTTAAATTTGATATTTGAAACAAAAAAATATTTTTACAAAAAAAAATTTAAGACTATGCACGATAAATCGAAAATTTGAAATGGTGTCAATATTTTGTTCCAAACTTGTTATTTAGATACAAATTAATTATTTATGTTTTTACGGCGGCAAAGTAATCGTTTTAAAAATTTGAGATTTCGTTTTCGAAACGCATCGAAGTAAACGATGTTTCTACTATCTTCTACCCTTCCATTTCTTCGGCTACCCCAGCCGTCCGCCATCTTGCCACGTGTGTCCTCTTTTTCCATCACCTGTTCGAATGGAAATCGCGGTCGATGCAATATCCACGCGTGTGGTGTGACCAATTCATTATCGATCGATTCATGCAAGTGAACTCGTGACCCACATGAACATGAAAGTGAATTTTTCTTTAATTTGCAAAGAACTCTGCTCTGCTGTTTGCTGCTTGACTTGATTTCGTTTCGGCCCCCGCGCGAGGAGCCTTTCAAAAACAGGATGTTTTCTCGTGAGACCCGAGTTTAGGATGGCCTCTGCGCTTTGCGCTCTGCGTTGGTGCTCTCTGTTGGCGTTTCGGAGAATCATGTTGGTCGCTGCAAGGTTGTTAGATATTGCATTGCATTGATTTATGAAGTCTAAGAACCTTGGGTTACAATTAAACTTTTAAATTTGAATTAAATTTCATATTATTCGATATTATTTTTTCCTGAGCATATGTTTAATCCGGATTGCAACCCTGTCGCCATCTGCCAAATTACGAAATAAGCGTGTCCTAGTGGGCGCCCAAGATACAGGTCGGTCGGAAAAAATCCACACATCACGAAATGTTGTCAGACCTGAAAATTGACGTAGAAGTTAATTAACTACTTATTTTCAATTTCCCCGCGTAAAATGGGGTACAAAAAATCCCCACGTTTAGGGGTGCATCATTATGGTGGCTAGTAGAGTCGGATGTTTTTTAAACTCGATTTCTCGAGGAAGACTGAATTACTGTACTTTTACGGAACAAAAAATTACAGAAAATGACAATATTTAAAAAAAAATATTTCTTGAGAAAAGATGGTCGAGTAGCGTTTCAAATGCAAATTGAATTTGAAATGATAATTTCATGCAAGTCTGTTGTGACAGACTGGTGAACGCGCTGAAGGCACTGACATTGCAGTTTTGGCTAGGCGACGCAGGGTCACGTGATGATAAAAGCAGCATGTTGCCTTTTTGCCGATTTTGAAATGTTTACAGACGTTCTAGTCTTGTACAGTGTACATGTATGCGCTAAGCATGCCTACATGATAGAGAAAGTTCAAACAAACAATTCCAAATTCGCATGCTGGGTAGAAATAAAAGGGGCTGCATGGGTAACCATTGTTGGTGGTGCCTGGTGGGCGTAAAACAAAAATATCGTTGAACTACATTAAATCTAGCCTTATTTGTAAATCTATGGAACAATATATTTTTCACACACGCTGTTTAAATTAATTGGTCACATTTTTGTGTTTCGTATTCATTTTTTGGACGAATCACGCTTCATCAACAAATAACAAAAAATAAGAAATAAAAAAAATTATGTTTCACTCGTCTTCAGTTCTAAAGTTTGTAAGTTTGATCAGGAATTTTTACAGGTATCTTTAAATATAGCGGCTCTTTGGAATATCCTTTTTTAAAATATCAAAATAATTTGGCCTTTTATTCGTGGATATCAAGCGAATAACACTACAGTGGTGTAAAGATTTTATTAAAATTGATCCATAGACACCCATGCGTTTTTATTACTTGTATTACACAACGTGTACTACAAACATTTTTGCTTGTTTCTTATTTTCTTTACATAATTTGAAATGCGTAGATTGCATTTGTGCAAGGAACTCAAAAATCGAAAAAGTGGTGTTACACCGGTTTGTTGTTTCTTCAGCCGCGTCATACATTCAAATAACACAGATAATTTTAGAAAAGCGTTCGAACATTCGCAAGCTTTGCGCTACGTTTTTATTGACATTTACGTATTTGAGGGAATCGCTCTTGTGGGAGTGGGGAGGACATTTGTTTCTGTTTCTACCCTTCTATTCAATACTTTAAAAATTAAATTTCGAGGAAAAGTAAAAAAGTTTAGGCTTGAGGAACTCTCCTCTGTAATAGATGACGAGCCGCCACTTTCACGCGAAGTACATTTTCACGCGTCGTAGATTTTTCTTATTCCAATTTCATCTCTACCGTGTATTCACTACATAAAATGGAATTTCCTTGGTTTTTTTAAATTTTTAAATGATCAATTATAAAATAATTACCCAATTTTTAAAATAAAATAATTAAAAATAATCAATCATCAATTAAAGTAAAATAATTGAGAAATATTTATACCAGTACAAAATAAATGGCTTCACTATTTGCATTTGGTTCGGGAACTGTTCTGAACGCATCTTAACTTCTCTTACAATATTTGCAATTAATAATGAAGAAATAAGAAAATTATTTGACGATGTCTCACCACTCGCACATTATTTTTACTCAGTACGTTCCAACGATCGTATCCAAAATTGCGTTGGACATTGACGCAAAATTATAAACATAGATGTTGGAAACTCGACATTACTTGTTGAAATTTATCAGCAGTTTTAATTAAATTAGTGGCGAAATTAAAATTTAAAAGCTGGCTTATACACGTACTATCGATACACTCTGTTCAGTAAGGGCAAGTATGAGAGCGCTATGAATAGTTTGTGTCGAAGGTGAAAGCGAAATTATCGTCTAAAGGTAAATGGCGACGACATTGAAGAACTGCGGCAAAGCAAAGTCGTCACCATTTGCAGTGCAGTCAAGCGATTTCAAGTGGGCAGCGATAGAGGGGTGGTGGTGGTGGTGGGGTTGCGTTGGTTAATTGCGGGTCTGATGCTATCGTATAACATCATATCAATTAGCGCATATTTTTTTTTTGTGTGCAATTATGTCGGAGTAGGCCAAGGGAAATGCTCGCCGTCGCCAAACGAAGGGTCTTAAAAAAACAGCTATTCGGCGGTCATTTCCAAGGTCCACGTACAATTAAGTGTGTACGCGCAAGAGTGTACTAAGTGTATCTACACAGTGCGAATGCAAACAAGGGGAACCCGGTAATTAAATTCGGCGTGCGTTGAGCTTGTCCTCGTTTCACCTATGCACTCAAGTCAAGTGGACGAGGCGATGATTTAGCAAACACATAGTCACTTCGGAAGTCCTTTGTTTTTACGCTAGGTGGCGCTGCTATCGTGAAATTAAGATGGTAATTTTGCACTTTCGTGTAAATCTTCTCCTCTGCCAATGTATTCTTTCGTTTGAGAATCATTTCTCCACTTTGCCGGTAGATACCGACAGAGGTGGGCAATATATTGAATATGAATAGGTTGAAACCACAACCATTTTTCTTCTGCATTATTTAATTAGGTGCAAAAATGCAATAAACATAAGGTCCAACTTTGGACAAAAAATGCGAACTAGGCCAAAAATTTTAAATGCCGCAGGCAGAAATTTGTAGATGCCGCAGACAGAAAGTAGCACAAGTTTTTTTTAAACGCATAGGTGCCTTAACAAAACTAACTTCTTGGTTATGCGAGAAGAAGGTTCAATGACCTTTAGTCTATCTTATTTAATGAAGAGTCATCCGCATACTAGGTAGAATAGGGAAGATGTGGAATTATTTTAATTTTGAGATGAATAATGTTTTTTGATTTTGCTGCTCACAAATTAACGCAGGGTCCAAAAAACACAAAAAACTTCTCACGCTATTAGACCAGAAATATTGGTAACATATTCCAGAACAAATACGGCGACCAAAACTGTCCTTTCTGACAGTCTGCCAAGTAACGAAACTGATAACCCTAACCTCTTAGACAACAATCCAGCTCGTTGACCCAAGTCAAATGTGCAGGTCCGTGACTGCCCTGCACCCTGCCGCCATCCGTCGACTGTGATAGACGACCCTGCCCCGGGGTCGTCGTGCCCAAGGTGGATCGCTGTATCATTGTGATTGTTTTAGGTAGGAACGAAACTTTTCCGTTCTACCATTCTATCCAACACTACCACGTCTTTTCTGGTTTTTTTTCTTTCTAATATCTTAATATGACAGTCCTTAACTGGTCTTTTGATTCCCACCGTTGCCCTCCCCCCAAGGGGCTGCTTGTCGGTTTATATTGTAATTGTAATTATAATTGTAAACTTTAGAACGCCTAGGTTCCTTTTCCTAGGAAGAAACGTTATGAATGGTTTAATTCATTGTTTTGAAGAACTGTAGCGGTTGTTCCTATTCTGGGCACAGGGTTCTTTTTTGCCATAACTTGCTCAGTACTCAGACAGCGCCTCTTCCAATTTAGCAGTTTCGATTATTTAGGCCCATGACAGTAGTCGTTTAACAGTTTAAATTATTTAAATGAAAAATACTGATAACAATAAATAAAATCAGTAAAATGAAGTCCGATAATTTTAACACCATCGTTTAAGCTCTATGTTTTAATTTTAAGTTAATAAAAAAAAAAAATAGTAAGGGTTAAAAAAAATGTGCGCCTCACTAAGGAGGAGAAAAACCACCTCGTCCCCAACGACAAACGGAATATATTAACAAATCGATCGCTAAAGGCTTACTTAAACCAACGCCCTTTAATATCGAATAGCGCACTAATGATTCATCGTATCGTTCATACTACATGTACATGTATTTCCATTCCGACACGTACTACTACACCGTACACACACGTGCGCTGACGTTCAGGAACGGCAACAGCAACCGGTTAATTAAAGTGATAAAGATGAAATATCTGTATTTGTACCGGGCGGAACGAACGCATCTGCCAACCAACAACAACCCTCCCTGGTCCGCGAACTTTTTGCTGTCGGTGTACGGGAAATACGGGAATCAAATTCCAACGCAATCTGACAATGAATGATTACATTAGTCGGTGGGAAGATGTTAGACTACTGTAGTATGGCGAGTGTCTCGAGAGAGAGACTGTCTCGTTAATGAAAACATGAATCCCGAACCGGGCAACCAATAAACAATTATGATAGTGGAAGGATGCCGCTCGCTGATGATGCCCACTCGAGACAGACCGGTTCGCAGAAAGATTTACCGTGCCCCTAAAAGACTTGGAAGATGAAAAGATATGAACAATTGCAGACATGTCCCTCAGCAATCCAAAATATATTAAAAAAAAACATTTGAGCAAATACGTGAAGAGATAAACGCCCACAAGCATGAGCTTATGTAGTAGCAAATGCCAAAATGTATTTGCTTAATTCGTCGTTGATCATAAACTAGAGAAATACTATACATTACTGCATTAAATTTACAATGGCTCTCTATCCTAAAAGACTTATATTTTTACGAATTTTCCCATCATAGTTAACATCCTGGAGCAGCCACCTCCGATTCTGTACATTTACGGCATATACATACGAGGGGCGCATTTTTGCCAGTTCCCCAGAATCGAATAAACATGAGACCACGCCAGGAATCGAACCCGGGACAGCCGAACCGCAGCCGATCGCAATACCGATTTGTCTAGACGGGTCGTACAACTTACCAAACAGTGCAAAAAAATACATATCCTCGTTGAACTTTACGGAATTTCCTGGAATGGTACAAAAAATAGTCTAAACTGATACTAGCGCCCCCCAGGGAGAGCACTTAACGCCCATACATGCACTCGTCAGCCGACGACACGGTGGTCAACCACCAGGTGCACTTTCTTGTTTTCTCGTTTTCTTTCGGTTTTAATATAACAAGCAAACTTTCTCTCGATCGTTCCATCTGCTACAATGACCGCCAGAAATGCCAACAACACTTGTCGTCCGGCCAAGGCTCCCCCCAGTCAATCCCCTCTCCTCCCGCTGTTTCTTCTTCCCACGACCGCCCTTACGCATTCAATCGTCATGATTATCATATCCAGCTTCCTCTGTACCAACTGGCGCGCGACAACGTACGGTTTCCAAGAATTCTAGTATTTATCTGAGAGCGCGAAAAACGGACATCTGAATTTTGTTTGTAAGGGGGAAAAAAGTGTTCAGGGAAAAATCAGCTCCGAAACATAAAAAAAACGAACAGAGTCTGGCAAAACTCTCGTATTAAGTTAGAATTAATTCATTTTTGCTTGCGATACATTTCAAAATTGCGAATGAACAAACCTTAACTTACGTCAGGCTCAGGGGCACATTTTCACCAGTACCCTGGGATGAAATAAACTAGAGCTCACGCTGGGAATCGAACCCGGAAACCCGCGCACCGCAGTCGGTTGCAATATCGTCTGGGCCAGACGGGTCGTCCGTTGTGAGCATTGCTGGAACAAAGTCACCCCTTCAAATTTTCCCCGATAGAGTTGCGCAAAAAGAAATACCCCCCCCCCGTGAAGATGGTACCTATTGCGGTCCCACTATAGAGTTCTTTGATCTCCTTATTTGGGCGTTCTGCTCTATTCGGCCGCATTCGTTAAACATAACCCCGGCGCAGATTTAATTGCCGCACGCACTCTTTAACACTTACCCCCGTATCTCAGAAATCGAGAGAATGCTGGGGAAAGTGAGGCTATTAATACTCGAAATATTTTCCGAGAATTACGCCGCTATTTTTTATTGTTATCGTCGTACCCAACCACCCTGACCGAAGGGGGAGGGAGGGGGCAGTGTTGGGAAGGAACGGAACAGAACGGAAAAGTTTCGTTCCTAGGAACGGGTTCATCTTCTGAGGAACTTTAGAACCATTTTCCTAGGAAGGAGCGCTTGCAATGGGTTTTGTGCTTTTTTTTCTCCAGGAATTGGCACTTTAACTGAATACATAACATTTAAATAATTCATATTTTCATATTCAATGTTACACCTTCTTATCTATCTATAATGATTTCGCGTTCGCATTCTAAGCTAACGGAATAAAAATCCCATATACTAATGTAATTGTTTGGATAAATACGTATGTAAAATTTTTGATATTTTCGGAAAGTTCAGAAAGTGATTTTTTAAAATTTTATTATTAAATCGAAGGAACGAGAAAAGAAATAAAAAGTTCCAGGTTCCATTTTGAAAATGTTCCTGGAACGGTTAGGCTCCTTTCAATTTCTGAAAGAATTGGAATCGCGACAATTTGGGTTTAAATTTGATTTCGTAGCAATTTGAGTTTAAACATCTAACATGCATCGGCTATCCCTCTTAAAGGAAAATAAGCTATTTTCTCCGGGAACTGGAACGGGTTTCTTTTTGAAAGGAACGAACCCAAAATTGGGAGGCAGAGGGAGGGGAATCTTCTGACCAGTCAGCCATCTCTCGTCCAGAGATTATCCCTCACCCCCCCCTCTCCTGGCAAAAAAACAGATGGGGTACGAAATTAACGCCGACTCGTAAATCAGGTATAAATACACGGCACGAAAATAGAGTGAAAGGAAGGGAGGGGGGAGAGAGTGAAAATAAAATTGCCCAGACATAGGTCGATTTCATCTTTCAAGAGGCGGAAAAATCGTTTCAGTGCCCCGCTTCGTTTTTCCATGCGGCGCCGCGGTCGAAGGATCTTCCAACTCGGAGGTCGTTCAACTTTCGCGGTGCGTAACCGTGCGGCGCCGTCGGTAAACGCTAGCCGGTGACACTAAAAATGTAAACGCCCCCTCGAACCCGAAGTACTTTGAAATTGCTAATGAAAATGAGAAACCCGCTCACGCGCGTGGCCAGAAGTCATGCTGATCGTCTCGTGTAGTGGTCACAACGAAAGATGGCGAAGGTATTTTTATGTTCCGCTCTATTACTTATATAAAGGGAGCTTTACATCATGCGATTTGTATCACGATCTGTAACCACGATACAGTTTAAAAAAATTGATGGAGCTTTTTCGTTACTACTGTGTCAACGTACAGGGCTTCATTCACGCGACGTTGTTCAATAGATGGCGTTGCTACACGTGAATAAGAGAGCTTTATTTGCTCTCTGTAGCGCCCTCACATGTTCAGTTTTGCCGCTCATTCAAATTGGTAGAGCAAGTTCACGCGGTGGCTTTATCAATGTATGTGCGGCCCCCGTGGTACAGTGGACACAGTGGAATCGTGACCCGTGGTACAGTGGAATCGTAGACTACTAAGCGGGTGGTCCCGGGTTCGATTCCCGGCAGAAGCAGTCGTTTCGACGAGCATTCGACGAGCTG
>JAUJYS010005245.1:0-11214 GCA_033995665.1 Melogona broelemanni
CTACATGAATACGGCACCCTCGTGTCTCTGTGGAGATATGTGCGGGGCAGGGAAGGGGAGGGAAGAGGGATGGCAGCTGGTATAGCCAGACTGCAGGACCCTTCCCTGTCCCTCACATATCTCCAAAGAGACACGAGGGTGCAGTATTCCAGTAGTACATTAGGCGCTACGGTGATTAAATAAAAAATATATATATATATATTCAATTTATATGAAATAATGATAATTCAGAGTCTTATTTTTTATTCGACAATCATTGTCGTGAATGGTACAGCAGGAGTTTCTACGTCCTAAGTTTTGCTATGCAAAGTCTTACATTTTACAAGCACACGTTCACTTGTGCCCCTAAATCGAATAAACGAGTGCCTGTGCCGAGAATCAAAAATGTATGCAAAAGTAAAAATAAAATAATCGGGAATCTTGAAATATGGACAAGAGCAACTAACATGTTATTACTCGCCCAAAATACAAATGTCACAACCATTAGCAGAGAACGTTCAAAAACGTAGGAAAGTTTAGATCGTTATTCGGTAATTATCTAGTGACATCATAGTAATGTTACGGCTAATTATCTTTAGTAATTGCGCCCAAAGGTAACGCTTATGGTATTCCTAGTAGTTCTTACCTGCCTTAAGTTAGGGTAGCTTTTCTATTCGCCCATAACCCTCTACTGTCAGTACTCTTTGTGGTAAGTGCCGTGGCATTCTGTTTTGGCCGTATCTAGGGGAATTTTATCGGGTCACATAGTTTGGCAGATGTCCAATAATGAGGTCACTCAACCTGAAGTCCTCATGGTGGTGCACTAAAACCATCATCATTAAATCGGTTAACGAAAGATGATGCAAAATTTACTTCACAATGCATTTTGATCGGTGATTGATATTCCGTACAAGTACATTAATTAGACTTCACAATGTATTGATTTAATTATTGATATTCAAATAATTCAAAGCACTCTATAAATATGTATTTAAATTTCTGGCGCAATAAAATGCATATAATTTCCTCCGATAGTAGCAGAATAATTCCGTTTTTCTATACGATATCAACGCCTCATCTTTAGTCAAATATTTCATTGGGTAGGTTGATGTTCTGCTAGGCCCGACAGCTAATTTTTTTTGGCGAGGAGCCACCGCAAGGACATTCGGTCGAGCAGTGACTTTTTCACCGCTCATCTCTTCTTTTCCTATAGGCTAAGCATTTTAACGAGCTAGGTTTTTTTGCGCGCCCTTCTTCGCTATCGCCGCCCCTGTAATAGGACTTGCCCGCAGCGCTCTGTGCGCTGAACTGTGAGGACGATCAGCGGTGCTCTCGTGGTCTCTTTCTAAAAGGTTGGAGCGTCGTATAAAACGCCGGACAAATTAAAGAAACCTATGCGAGAAGCACGACGACAGCCTATATACATGTATAATGGGTATTGGGCATGCGCCAGCACCTGCCGATCCCAGCGCGCGTGACGGTGACAATTTGAGTTGTCTATAATGGGCTATCAGCGACAACTGTCAATCTGTGTGCACCCGACTTTGACGTACTAAAATCCTAATTCAACCCTAGTAGTTGATGAGGTCAAATAAATTTTTAGAAACAGAAGGAGTAGGCTGTCATAGCCCAGATGGTATTGTAACCGCCTGTGATGCTACGATCCCGGGTTCGATTCCCGACTCGGGCTCTCGTTTTATCGATTCCGGTGTACTGGTGCAAACGTGCCCCTCCGCAAACCTTCAAGCGTTTGAAAAGAGTACAAAATCACTTTTAGTGGTAACAAATTATTGATCGTCAAAAAATACAGGTGTATGCCCATGAGCGCCGAAAAGTAAAGCGAAATCGGTAATGCTTCCGATTACGATGCGGACGGTCCCGGGTTCGAATCCCGACAGAGGCTCTCGTTTATTCGACGAGCCGCCGTACTGGTGTCCCCCCTGAGCTTCCATTAGGGAGTCCAGAGCTTAGGGGTGGATCCTGCAACCTGGCTATACCAGCTGCCACTCCCCTTCCTTTCCCTTCCCTGCCCCTCACATATCTCCATAGAGACACGAGGGTGCAGTAATCCTGTAGTGCACTAGGCGCTACGGTGATTTAAAGATGATTACTCTCGTAGATAATTTAACCATGGTATTATTTCGGGGATCAATCGGTATCTCATGTATCTCAAGGCGACCTCCATCAGGCGCAATTGTCTATTTGCCACCAAAATAATATCAATATTATTTTATTATTATTTTTATAAAATTTTATATCGGATGTCCGTCATACTTTTCGGCGCTGTTCCGAAACGTGTTTCCCCAATTCGTTCACAGAATTGATAATCTGTAACATTTGAAACGTGATCTACTGTATAGAGGTGACTTGAAAAAATATTGGTTTTAAGAAGACAATTTTTTTGCATAATCATCGTCCAGATGCAGCCTGGCAATAATTAATGGTCGTATTTCCACCTTTAGCCGCCTTGTGGCGCCGAAATCATGACGCGCCTTCCGAATAGGGTGGCCGTCGTCATGGACCGATCGTCTCTCTCCCTCTCTCTCTCTTCGCGCTGTATTCACACGCGCACCGACGCGGTGTCGGACCAAATCTCGGACAGCCAAAAGTCCGTGAATGATTATCAGTAAACATGGTCCGGCGATTCATTACTCATTGTTAACGAGCAAGTCGGCGTGTAATGAAGATTGAAAATCGGCGTCTCTGCAGACGAGCGTCGAAAACTTGTCTTTACATAGTCGTCGCGGCCATGTTTGCGTCGGGACGAAGCGATTGCGGCCTCTGCTCCGTACACACATAACACGCATGCATACGCCGCAGAGAGAGGCCGTCCTACTAATCTCAGATGCTTGGCTAGCGAGCGAGAGAACACAATTAAAATAGCGTCCGGCGCGTACGTGCATTACCGTTGCTCGGAGAGTCGGATCGGGTCAAGCTTGTAACGGACCCTATATATTCTTTTCAATGGGGTTTTTGTTCCCTGGTTTCCCCTTTCTCCAATATCCTCCTGAGAGCTGGGAAGTGCGAAACTAGGTCCTCCAACGCATAACCGTTTGAACGGCTCGTCGTGGTCGGGTTGATATATATTCCCCATCCCTTCCCTTCCCTGCCCCTCGCATATTTCCATAGAGATCCGGTGATTTATAAAAAAAAATATCAAAAGTGGTTGCGGTGCGGCGGTCATGGGTTCGATTCCCGGTCGGAGCATTTGTTTAATCGCTTCCGGGGTATTGGTTAAATCTCGGAAACGATCTTTAATCTCGCCAGGCAATGTCAGTCACACTTTGAAGCCTTGACGGCGTGAACATCGCTCACTTTATGTGATGAACGTAAGAACATAATTTTCGAAAAATTATTTCTTTACTTTAGATATTGCCATCTTATCTGGAGAACAAAATACGGAAAATCCTAAATTCGCCGTCCAAACAAAGCGTACGATTGTTTGCTCACAAATGCGCTTCCACCGGCAATTTTATTATTTTTTTTTTTTTTTTTGCGGTTGGTTAGAGGGTCGAATTTCATCTCTCATAGTTTTGTCCGTTTCCTGAATCTACATTACATTAAAAACCTGCAACATTTGAAAAAAGGAAGAGTACATACCTACGTGCTACCGACTCTTAACGTGAATGCGTACGAATAAAAAGTATGTGAGTTCGAAATTGGTAATATGCAGTAGATCCATACTGCTAGAGCCAATTTGCAAACACCATCAAGTGGAGTGCCTGGATTGTCAATGATAATATATATGAGCCACTTTTATCAGTTAAATATTAAAAAAAATACTTGACTGTCGAACTTGACTGTACTTACTGTACTGTACGAACTGTCGAAAAAAGCACTCACTAATATGCCCCAAAAAGTACTCTAGATGTCCAAAAAATAGTTTCGTATTGATGTTCTCCTTCAAAATAAAATTTGGCCAAACTACACAATAACCTACTTTCATGAAACAAAAATGCTACCACAAATGCCCAGACAAAAATTGCGCGAGTGTACAGCATTTTAAATTTTAGCGACCATTTATTTTCTCTCTTATTTATCTCGGTACCAACAACATACGTCAGGCAGCCTGTATTCAAGTTAAGGGCGCTAGTATTATGATAATACATACGGTGAACGATTCCAGTTGAGTTTTACTCGGGCATTCGCTATACGCCAGCGCGTACAATTCGAGCGTGAGAAAGGACTGGCGTTTGGCGACCAAAGTCGACTTTTACGGTGTAAGAAAGGTAACGACATTATTTGCGTGCGAGGTGGAGGGGGGATTGGGTGAAAAGTGTTTAAATCACGGTCCGCATATAGACCCGTAACATTATTCATGATTTTCTCCCCTTTCGAATATAAATGCACATACACACACACACACACACACACCTCCAGTCAGGTTTTTGGACTGACGCCTGGGTCTTACTCTATCTACCGTAACGTGGGGGTCTGCGAAATCCGATGGGAACAAGGTGTCTGCGTATCTATCGAACGATGTGGTTGTATACGAGGTATAGTCAGAAACTAAGTTCAAATACGCGCTGTTTGATAAAAACAAAGTATAACAAAGAAACCTTCGACTACCTTACATTGGTTGCAATCATTGTTGAATCACCTTTCGTAGCGGGCCACCAGATTGTGAAACCTTCATCGTAGAAATCTTGTGATATGGGTGCACAATTTTGTTTCTTGAATTCGTATTTAAGGTAAAATACACTACCACATTTGCCATGCCTATAACGATGATCGAATGAATAGTTTTTTTTTTTTAAATCAAGAAACGAAGTGGTAAGCGAGGTGCCACAGGCGGCAAGTTTCTACGATGAAGGTTACAAAGGCTGATGCCGCGCCTCGAAAAGTGCTTCAACAATAATGGAAACCATTTAGAAAAGAATTCAAAGGTATGCACTTTCAATATTGAAAAAAATATATATATATATTTTACAAATATCTATTTTCTTTTCTTAAAAGCGAATCTTTCTTGAAATACCTCGTATTCTCGTAGTACATGAAAATATTCAAGGAAAATTATTCAAAGGCATGCTTATTATCATTAAAATGTTTTACAAACATATATTTTTTTTTCTTTTCTTAAAAGCGTACCGGAACTTACTTTCTGAAAATACCTCGTATTGTGTAGGAGACGTAGGCATATACTCGTATACCGTACATGTACGGATGCGGGGGTCTCGTATTTATCTATCACGGCGAAAGATCACTGCAGCCAAGTTTAGCGGTGCACACACACTCGGATACGTTTGCCGCTACAGCCAATAAAACTCCGACGACAACAATGGGGAACTTAACGACTCGGTGTTGGATCAGCAATTCTCCGAGGCAATAAGAGCCAAATGATATTGCCTTCCTCATCAGCATATGCCCACAGTTCGGGATTTTTGTTAGCACAAACCTTTTAACGTGCGAGCAATTTTTTTTTTTCCTTTCTTCCCCCCGTTCCTATTTTTTTTCTGATCTACGTTCTCTTTTTTTCTTTTTTTTTTGCCCCTCTCCTCTATCGGTCTAGACCGACGAAGTGCAACATCAATTGGTGTACAGGGTGCTTTGTCCTCGCTTAATCTTCGTTTTTTTCGCTGAGGTGGAGCATGACTGGCTAAAAGCATTTAGATAAGACGTGCCACATTTGTAGCTAATTTTGCGTATCTACTTATCGATTCGTACACGTGTTATTGATGTAAACCGCAAATATACACGTACGTGTACAGAAAGCAGACACAAATTGGAAATATTTCGCTATGTAATCCAAGACGCATGCACGTCACTCATATGGATTATTTCCAATTCAATAGCGATTAGTTGTGTCTAGTGTTTTTGGCCTGGAACTATCGACAATGGATGTGTGTATGTTCCAATGTACAATGCGAAAACCGCGCCTGCTCAAATTGCCACTTCACATTGAGAATTTTTCAACTTAATGGCAGTACGTTCGGTTAAGTGTTTCAATCTGTAATTATCAACAATGGACTGGTTATGTTCAACTGAACAGGGTATGTACAACTGAATCTCTACTCGCTCGCCACCTAGCGTCACATAATCGTCACATAGCGTCACATAGCGTCATGTAATAATGGATTGTGCGATCAGACTGAGCTACTAGTAAATTAAGTAGCTCCCCGTATTTTTTAAGCGACATTTAACTGCAATCATGAAAGTAATGTGATGAAGGACGCGTGGCTTAGTAACCTATGGTTCAACTTCCACAACGCTTTGTAATTGTGGGACGTTTTTCCACAATAGCGACGGTTCTTTTTTTTTTTTTATAAATTTCTAAAGATGAGCTTGCGAGTTCTTGTTTAGATAAACTTTCATTATTTAAACAGCCCTAACGGCTAATTAATTTCTACCAAAGCCATTTTTTCCACATAAAGAAAAATTGTATATTTTATGACAGAAAAAGTCAACTGACAAGACAGGCCGATCCCGCATAGTCAAGTCCCATCGTTCCAGGCATCTTCGCCATTGAAGCTGTATCGCGTCGCCCCATTTATGAATGATAAATTCAACAGTTACAGCGTTAAGCCTAATTGAGAGGATGTTAATTAGCCAACGATTTGCATCGTCTGTTGGACCAGCGCCAATAGCGGAAGGCTATCGATCGATGCCACCAGCTCCTCCAACCTTTCGTACAAGCATCATTTTGTCATGACGCTTCCACCTCCCCTACCCCCACCCCCGCCTTAACTCGACGACGAGAGAGCCATGGCTCGCGTCACGGACACGCCAAGTGTCGTCAGCGCAATGAGCGCCTGTTTATACGTCCGCTCGACCGCTTACCATATACTTTTCAACGGTGGTGACTCGTTTAGGAATTTTTTTTTTAATCACCGTAGCGCCTAGTGCACTACAGGATTACTGCACCCTCGTGTCTATGGAGATATGTGAGGGGCAGGGAAGAGAAGGGAAGAGGGATGGCAATTCCTCTTCCCTTCCCTTCCCTGAATTACTTCTGACTGACTTCCCTTATTAGAATAGGTAGAATAGGCTGGAATAGCCAGGCAGCAGGATCCACCCCTAAGCTATGGACTCCCTAATGGAAGGAATACGTCCTGAAAGCATGAACCCTCAAACCAGACGACAAAAAAATATGGACGAATAATTATCATACCAAATGACTTGACATTTTTATGGATCCTCACTGAAATAAGATGGTTAATATCTCATGCGAAAAGGTCAACTAAACTTTTTCGTTATTTTGTGTTCAGTGTACAAATGTATCACACACGCATACCAATCTATGAAGTAATTATGAGTTATTGGTTATCAAAAAAATAAATAATTAACTAATTATAAAAAACTATCACTCGTATAATACAGAGTGCTAGTAAGACACCACATATTCGACCGCGAGGTCTTTTCGCCCGAGAAGTTTTCATCAAAGCTGGAACTTTTGTTAATCAACGAAAGAACGCATCACAGTCATGTCAGCAGTAAATATAACCAAGCTTTTGGTTTATCATTTAAGGGAAAATGTGACTCAAATCACTACGATTAATTTAACCACCTCAAATGATCGATATCGTAAACAGTATTCAACTATCGATAGTGTAAGATTATATATAATCTTCTTCACGTAAAAAATATATGAAGTATAAGTCACCCTGGCTAATTGAAAGAGTCTTGGATTGCACAATCAAGTAGCTGACAAGGTACGGCACGACGCACATCGATTCGTAGAAAAATGTCGTTTGCTTGGGAATCGAGATATCGAAAACTTCTAAGAATCAGTCTGGTTCACTTTTCTCAGAAAGCTGTCATCATTTAAATTTCACTCGACCCTAAAAAAGGGTTTAGTCACGTACAGACAAGCGAAAATGATTCTCCAGGAAGCCGGACCCGCGAAACTAAAGCCGAGGTTTTATAGGCCAGGATCGAGTTGAACGGATTCTATTCAATAGTTACGCGGAATAAACTTGGCACGTAATATTCGGCAATTGATTAGTTTTGAGAATAGACTTAAGTAGCGCGGAGTCTACATCGTTTTCTACACCGTATATTTGAATAATTTATTTTACCCAGACAGACAGCGATGTCTAACCTCTAATAGCAGCGGCGCCTCGCAGACATTTTACTTTTTTTTCTTTTCTTCTCTTTTGATTAAGATTAGCCCTAAACATTCTAAAGGTTAATTGAATTCTCCAGAAGTCTCGCGCTAATCGGGTAGAGATACAGCTTTACGCATAGCTTAGTGAAAGTTCTCCTATTTGCTAATCACCGTTGCTCGGTTTGGCTTTTTTAGGCATTAGTTTCGTATAAAGTTAACGAAAATAAATTAGCTTTGACGTTGTAAAGGCTTTGCAGCTAACAAAAAAAAAATCACCCATGATAAAGATCACCTACAATGAACATGCATGCACAGCAATGCAAATGTGAGCAATTACCAACTGCCTAATTTTAAGGTGCCGATCAAATACGGTAAAGTTATAATTTAAGTACACTAGAAATAGTGTTGATTATAAATTTGTAAAATACACAAGAAGGACCATATATTGTAGTTGTTCGTACGTTGGACTATTTACACTAGCGGCCGAGGGTTCAATTCACGATCAAGAATACTGCACTTTTTCGAACTAGAAATACATTCCTAAGCGCGCCTTTCATTGGAATAAAAGCAAAGCTGTTGAACTCACGTCTGCACGTATGCACGATGTCAGATACACGTTATCCCTGCCTAAGTAAAATCTCCAGCTCATCCACTGTCGGTGAGTTTTTGAGGCGGAAACGCTGGTAAGCCCCATTAAACAAACAGGGTGCTCTCCTGAGACCCAGAACGCGGAACTGGAAGCCAGTTCTACCTTCTACGCGTCCGTATGAAAAAATTAAATATTTAAACTGAAATTGGAGCGATGTAGCGATGTTGAGCTAAAATTGCAACAAGCTGGTCACGGCTCCAACACAATTTTATTTCGTTTCCTACATAAAAATAGCTAAAAGAATCGCTGAATCGATGCTGAATTTTGACCTTTGACTGGTACACCTATCTAATAACAGGTTGAGTGATCACTTCAACTAGCAGTTTTCGACTACAGAAACGGCGTTCGCTGGAGGTTTGCGAAATTAGTCACCATTCTTGATAAACTCTTGCTACTGTTGTGCAAAAAAATCCCAAAAAAATGACGTTTTTTGAAACACTCGATCTGCATGTAGTTCTCCATGCACCTACAACCATGCCACGTTCAAAGTCACTCAAATCAAGCTGTTTCATCATGTTTAAGGTTAAATGGTAGATTTTCAGCAGCTAATAATGGTAACGCATCCTTGTTATACTACCCTACGACGTCACATGACGTAAAAGGCGGCCAGGTCAACCCATTTCCAAAAAAGAGAAGATATTACCAATTAATGCGATTCTACATGTAAGTAACACGATTCTGTGGTATATTTATTAGTTTTAAATCCCCCACTACATTAATAAAATTAATTAATTACAACTTTGCCAAAGCCAAAACCAATGTTCACCTCAAATACGTGATCCATCTTATTCAGTAGGATTAATAATTGATGATATCCATTTCGTAAAAATACGGAGAGAAAGATCTCCCTTCAGTCGTGATTCGTTCGCAGGAACAAACATGCGCACACGCGAATAATACTCGCAAACGTCTCCAGCCTTCACATCACCAACAAGATTGATACGTTTTGACGTTGTTGCAGAGGCAACCAAACACCAGTTCATTTTTTGTTCATTTTTTTGTGTCTATCAAATGGTTTATTGATGAGAAAAATAGCCACGCCCTTGCCTTCGTGCTGCTATATATATACGGTGTATACTGCGAGACAAGGCTATATGAGCCGGGGAAAACGGTGTGTAGCTAGACATCGGACGAAAAGGGAGGCGAAGGAGAGGAAGCATTGATAAAGTAAATCCCAACCACTTAATGTAATGAGTAATGACGTCTCTCATTTGCCGCATGCGGCTGTATCGAACCTGTAACAACTCCCCTTTCCCCGCCCTCGTATTCGAGATATGTGCACCCCGTGAACATCCAATACATCATTGGTTGTTTCCACTCTAAAAATCAAAATTATCTTTTTTACTATTGGATGGATTGCGGTTTTCAGTCTGATGGATAGCGGGGAAAAAAAATAGGTCGGTGAACGGTTGCGAACTTCACTGTGTAGTATTCGTTCGGATGCATAGGTGGTTTGTAAATGAAATTATGAGTTACGAACAAAACGCTGTGGTTTGTTGCCCAAACACAACCTTTCTATTTTTTCTATCTAAGGCCCGTGTATAAACGACAACAAAACTTTTTAAGTATAACTGGATCTTGTCTTCTTGAAACCCCAGAACAATGCCAGTAAATTTACTTCATGAACACCGTCATGCAATCGGACATCCTAAATTATAAAATTACACAAATAAATGATAAAAAGGTGTCTAAATACGGAGTATTACCGATTGCACCTATAGTGACCATCTGCCGGCACAGCCTGCATCAACAGTTTGCATACAACATCGGAAACCTACATACTATTTTGCCCCGCCATTTCCAGCGGCGACCTCCGTGCTGATTCAATTGGCGCCACTCGAAACCGCTAGCGCGATGCATCAATTTGCGCCACTCGAAAACCGCCACCGCGGCGCTTGCAGTGAAGCGAATTGGTGTCAACTCGAGGCAGCAGCCCTCACGCGAGCGCGCGTGGGGTCTCTTAATTTTCTATAATGTAAAAGTAATCCTGGCGCGTGTTAGTGTTTACAGGGTCATTTACAACTTCGGGCGTTCGACTCAGCGTCGTCGAAAGGCTCGGAGCGAAACCGAACGGAACGCGCGTCGCCCGCCCGCGCTCAGATATCACCGGGGCGCGAATATTCACGGCCGAGAGCGTCGTCGGTTCGCGTGCTCACTGACGTGTGTCGCGGCAAACCGAGCGACAGTTTGCCCTGAATAGCGTGATATCACTCTCTCTCACGCTCTCCCTCTCCCTTCGGAGGCGCAAAACCACTTACGGGGGAGGAGAGGGGAGGGGGCACAGGTGTCGAAACCGACTCGGAGGCACGTTCCTGAGAACGGCATTCGATGCTGGTATTGCCACGCTACACGATCCCGCGCAAATTGCGAATCCTTGGAAACTTCTTATAGCCCTTTAAGCGCTATTGACGAGCCTGACTCGTCCACGTTCACTGCGTGTGCATTAACACCGATGTACGTACCGGTGGCTCAGTGGGTATGGGGACATGCTACGAAGCCAAAGGTCCCGGGTTCGATTCCCGGCGCAGGCTTTCGTTTATTC
>JAUJYS010005246.1:0-11155 GCA_033995665.1 Melogona broelemanni
TTTTTTCGCTCTTCACTGGTCGAAGACACTTCCATCAATTTAGTTTACTCTATAGGCACCTATCCGTTGTAGGAACTTGTGCTGCTATCTGTCTGCAGTAAGCAAAAGTTTCGACTCAATTACTGTCCATAGTTCAAATGTGTAGATTATATGTGTGCACTTAACTTAGACCACTGTCTTTAATGTCTTCAAATGTTTCACTACCAAAAAAGAATGATTGGTGGTCTCATGAGGATATAACGCCATCACCGACCGTATGGGCGCACGCCGCCTCCTACACACAAGCGGGCAATCCTGGTAAATCGCCGGCGCTCGTCAATAACTCAAACGCACAATAATCGTTTTGTTTGCAAATTGAACATTATTAATTTCTAGATTCTTCCATTGTGTGGCTCAGCGGGAGCGCAATCTCGTTTCGTGAACGCGCGTGTGTGTGACTGGAGAGACTGGCAGGCAACCTGCATCACACGCAAACAACGCTCAGCTAAAGGCGAATTGAATTCCCGATTGCAGCTACGCTTTCGCCTACACATTTTCTGCTTCAATCACATGATTTTAGAAAGGAAAGTAAAAGGAATTTCGATTTTGAAATATTTGAAATAATTGAAGTACCCACCAATCGTACAGTTTGTTTAACTAATACAATCTACAAAGCAAGTGAAGAGAAGGGCAAATAATAAGTGGGCAAATACACAGCGCACCGAAGTCTTGTGTGATTGCTACAATCGGGGGGCAGCACCGCCACAACGCATGAATCCCATACAAACAGGCGATAAATTTTACAGTACTGATTGGTTAACATCGGGGGAATAACCCAAGCATTGAAATCATGAATTTGTCATTTGAAATGCATGAAAGCACGCGACATCACCGAAATTTAGATAGTTTTAAAAAATAACTTCACATTTCGTAAAAAGAAATCCATAACATTACGTTAAATTTAGAACCCCTCATATTGCTTATGCTTAGGAAATGTGTGAAACTGAGCAAATTTTCACAAGTACCCCGGCATAAAATAAAAAAAACAGGACGGGAATCTAACCCGGGATCGCCGAACCGAAGGCGGTTGCAATAAATACCAACTGGGCAACGACGAGTCGTACTTCCCTGATTCGTCTAAATAACGCGATAGAATTCTAAAAGCATCAATTAAAGTCATTAAAATAAATAAGTTTATTAGTTAAGTTTTTTTTTAAACTTTATTTTTAGTTTTTCGATATCTTAATATCATAGATGCCAATCAACGAATCCACCGAGATTCAGCAGTTTGTCAACTCAAAATTCCATAGACTTTAACGATGACTGACTGCTCAAACATTTAGGGGATGCATCACAGTGACGCCGCGCCGACAGCTACAAAATATATTTCAGCCTCGACGAAAAATATGACTAGTTTCCGGTACGCAGAAGAGCCACGCTGTCTGAACCCAATAATCGGCAATTGATGAGACAAGGTCATAAATTATACAGGGCCGCAGAAAGCCAAAAGCGGCGAAAGCGGATCGCCAGTCATCTGCGTCTTGAGACGCCCAAGACTTTTCGAGTGCCTACCACCACTACTACGCTGCCAGCACAGCGTGCATGCGCAATTTAGATAACGCTAGTTCCACACTTTACACTCGAGCGAATCTCCAACACACCGTCAAATAGCTGCACACAGAGCCCCCATCAAGTGTTAACGGACAGCCAGCCTCCCCCCCTCACCCACCACCTCCCAGTACCGATATAGCATAGGACCAGCGCATTGTCGGGACAGTTTGTTTCAACAGCGCCGGTCTAAATTCCATTCTCAATTACCATTACCCGTAATGCGTTTAGTACACCGAATTTTTTCCCCAGAGTATTCATCATCCATTACCGAGGGTGTTAAGCAGAAATACTGGCAAGCCCAGCAAGAACGGTGGTTGCGATGCGAATTTTTAAATAGTATAGTGGATTTGAAACGGATCGAGTCTAGTAACACCAGAAATACAGATTTACTAGCAAGACAAATCGTATAAATTGATAAATAACTTGCAGTTATCCGTAAATAGACTGACGGTATATTGCTGCGGTACAATAAATAAACTTAAAAATATACGAAATAATTGAGTGGCAAGTTTCCATCAGAATATGTCAGTCAAGAGCCTTCGGCGGGAATTTAACCGGGGACTGCGTTTCTATACTGGACCACAACGTATGAATAGTCGTGCACCAGTTTAAATATATTAATACACAGGCAGCCTCTTTCATAAATAAATAAATATTAAGTTGTAAACAAAAAATTCTTTACGTTTAAGATAAATTATTGTGTAGGCTCGTAACACTAGAACATTTATTCTCCCGCTATCTTATTGTCTTCCCGACTACTTTACTATCAAGCAAGGTGGCCTCAACTCTAACGGTACAGCATTGAGGGAACAATTTATTTCAAAACTTCCAACTAAAAAAAAAGAAAAGAAAAAAAAACAGGAATCATTTCGAAATACAAGATTCTTTAAAAAATATACCGAAAGGTTACCAGTCGCGTGGAATTAGACGCACACCGAAGTCCGGTGTAGCGGAAACCCATTCAGTCATATTTGAAACGTTTTAGCAAATCACTAAAACTGTCTGCTCAAGTTTAGACAAAGAGGGTAGGAGGCAAGCAAGCAATTCGCCTCACGAGGATGACTGTTGTTGATGGTGGGCGAACGAAAAAGCATATATTACTTTTAAACTTCCCCCTTTCGTACGAATAAAACAATGTGGAGAGGTGGTGGGGGTGAAACTAGGAAGACACGAAATCTTCGCTGACGACGCATCCAGAAATTATCGGCGCGGCTAAGTGCTGTGTTTGTCGAGACACGGGGGTGGTGGTGGAGAAGGCAGCCTAAGTAAATCACCAGTTTCACTCTTGCTCCCCCCTCACCATCCACTCTCATTTAAACCCACCCACGTCGTAGTTACTCGTACGGTATGGGGCCGGGGGCTGCACTCTCGTCATTCGATACATTTATTTTTAACATCATAGACGTAGGATGATTGTCAGTTTTGCCCTTTGCATACCATTTTCCCAATAACAGCGGCATTTGACTAATCAGAATGGGATGAAGCTACAGCATTGTATCTGATCTATCGTAACATAATATCTTGTTCAAATTCGCATAACTAATTTTTTGATTGATAAACTGTCTGGATGGACATTCTGGATTTATTGTACAATTAAATATTTACTGGCTACATCGTGGCTTTGACATGTGGGAATAAAAACTCCACTCGTCCAAAATCTACAGTCTGAATTTCAACGGCCGGATTTACTCCAACGACGCAACATTTACAGAACAACACGAGTTGCGCAACCATAGTCCCGGACATAGCATGAGCACCCTCAAGAAAGCGCACCCAATATTGCCATAATACTGATGGCACGCCTCCAACAACAAGAAGCAATTAGATTAATACGAACGTCAGACGGTTACGTTTGAGCAACAACACGAGAATAGCCACCCCCACGTAGCAGTACCATACGGAAAAACAAGTCGCTGCTATATATAACTCAAGCTGAAGAATAAACCCGCACATTAAATTTGATCAAGAGGGTTAAAGAAAAGCAAGAAAGAAAAAGTGGTAGGAGAAAAAAAAATATAGCTAAACACGACGGCTTTTTTGTGTGGAGACAGTTTAGCGCAGGGTGACGACTTAACCAAACCCAATAACACGATGATGCACTTTGCTGACGACAACAAAAAAAAAAAAACGACGGCGACGACAACGAAAATAAAAATCGGTGCTAAGACTGCTGCAAGCTATGGGCCAGGCGAAGCGAGTGATGAAATGTGAGGTGGGGGAATCCTTTTAGTGATCCCTCAACCCCCTCTCAAAATTAGTTTGGCGCGCTACAACAATAAACCCCGCGCCTAGTCTCCTGCCCACCCACCCCCAAGTCGTATATAATTGAGACATGAAACAAAGACATGAACTCTCACACAGTGCCAACTATGTCACCCCAACATCAGTTATCCTCCCAAAAGCAAATAATAATAATAACACAATAACAATCCCAGTAACTATTTTAAGAATAATGACAATTACAATAATAAAACCATCCCCGACATTAAAGAGGGATAAGACAGAAGAAGTTAGGTCTTAATTAGGAAATCTCTGCAAAACAATTTTGCAAACCTTTTCAGCGCAATCGCTACTCGCGCGCAATGTTACACAAATACTTTTATACGGTAGAATATTATCTATGTCACGCCACGGATTTTTCACCCGCGTACGGATTTGTTCAATTTTGCTTTTCGTTCCAGAGAAAAACACGTCAAACCGAGTTGGCGAGACTTGTATTTAAATTTTACCAATTTCTGCTACATGTAGACCTTCGCAAAGAAAGTTTTTCAATTGATCAAGCAAAAACTCCTGGCAACAAAATGTGACATTGTCCACGGGGTCACGAGGAAAGGTCGGTGAAAAATCTAACGAAGTGCACGGTATAGACTTCCGCAATCTTATCCGTTAACATCGACGGTCCGCCAGACATTACACGCTCGGTACCACATTATTTATACGAAACACTTATCCGCCGAGCAGCCGTTTCTACCTCTCGTATCACATTGGCCTCATCGAGAGTCCGAAAACTTGACACCGGCCCGATTATCGTCAAGGAAACGCGCGTTCGGCAGCTAGAAGCTCACCGGCGCGGGTAACTCGGCAGCCGAAAGATAACACTACGATACACTTTCGAGTGCTGCGCACGCGCAGAGGCCGCGTCCCGCCACCGACCAACCAGTCCGCCACCATACATCAGCCCGCACACGCATTTCGCCTATTAAAACGCGAACGTGTTTCGTTAATTTGTAGTTAGTTACAAGCAGAAGGGCGATCGCTATCAGGGGCCCGTCCAGAGTGTTTTTGATCAGGAAAGCCCGTTGACGCGAGGCCTATGCTCCCGAGACCCCCCCTTTTCTCTTTCACGGCCAAACAGGAACCTTTCCATTTATTTTATTATTCTGAAAAGCGCGACCTCGTCGCCGTTCAGTTGGTTGAACAAAATTGGTTTGACGCGTTCCGGGTTCGATTCCCGACGCGGCCTCTGGTTTATTGGATACAGAGGCAGTAGTGAAAATAAGCAACACTAGTAAAACTCGCTAAGGGACTTTCACAATTTGATGTACATCCGGTAACCATAAATATGTAAATATTTTTACTATCTCCAAAAGGGCGTTCACAACGGTAAAATGGGATTCTGGTCATCTCGGGTTTGATTCCCGACGCGGGCTCTTGTTTCTTCGATCCCGGAGAACTAGTCAATATGTGCCCTCACGTATTAGCGTAGAAACACGAGGGGTACAGGGAAAAAAATTCTACAGTCAGCAGTTCATACAGAAATATCTACAATCAGCAGTTCCTACAGAAAGATCTACAGTTCATACAGAAAGATCTAAAATCAGCAGTTCATACAGCCATCCAAATGACCGCGTGTACGGGGCCTCAGGAGGTTAAACATGAAGCGTTCAGCAATCACCGATAATCAGTTGGTTGTGTCCCACTTTATGAAATGCACCTATTCCCCATGCAACATGTGCAGTCACCCATTTCTCGAAAAACATGCCAGTTTCCGTGTCACCGAATCGCGGGGCACAGCAGCTGGTTTCTATTAAAGACTACTGTTGCGTAAACAAGATTTTCATCGTTCATTTAGAGACTAGACAATGGTAGTTTTTCGATGCGTAAATTGCCTCAGGGCCTGAAACAATTGTTTTAACATGAATAAATTACGTAACTATTTTAATCAATAGCATAATTATGACATATTACTTCTGCACTACATTAACTTTTGAAGTTGGGTTCAGTCAAGGCTTAACTGATTACAAGAGATACATATACCCTAGCATGTACCTCAAACGCAGTAAAAAAAAACCTCGTTGGTCGCAATCAAACGTGACAAACAACCACAGCGAAAATTTTCGAGAAATTGATTAAATTAATACCGCAATGTGGTCAACGATTGCCGCTTGCACGACAAACGAATCACAGGAAGTACACTAGGTTACTGTTGGCAAATTAGATTGTGTTAGGCGCGTGTGTAATTTCGGAGCATCCAATATGTCACGCGAAAACCGCAGCGAATCGGTGCGTTTCGAAATTTTCATTTCATTTGACAAGCAAATAAAGCCAATTTGCAGAGCGCCCAACCACCCTGGGTTACCCAGTAGCGCAAATTGGAAATATAAATGGGGAAAAGTACAATAAAATACTTAATATAATAAATCAAATTAATGAAAAATAATAAATAAAATAAAAAGATAAATGTTTAGTTCGATTGCTTAAAATAATCGACCAATTTTTAACCATAGAAGACATTCATATGAAGAGAAACACATTATATGTTCGTATCAGGAATAATCGAGATTTATTTTTTTCGCGTTACAGCTGGGAGCGCAGCTGACGTCAAAAGCCACATGCGCAAATACAGTTCTTTAACAGCGATCTGAATTGCGGCGTGATCAAGTAGCCCGATCCCTTCGATTATAAAGCAGATAACACGATGGAAATGTAGACTTGAATTGAATTGCAAAGTAGTCCCCCCTAAGCGCAGGCAAACACGCCCAGCACGACATGCGATTACTGATTGCCATACAACAGGGGGCAGCATTAACCAGAGTTGAAAAAGCTCTTCATTGAAACACAATAAGCGCACATGCGAGGCTGTCGTTGAGATACGAATAATAATGATAGGATATCAAAGTCGACTCGACAGCTGCCTTGTTCAAAACATAATCTAATTGAGCTGATCAATAGTTATAAGTTTCATCTAAACTATTCAGAAAGCTTTCTGGATATGAAGACAATTAAAAGGGGAATAAAAACATTTAATTTTCAGTATTCAAATGAATGAATCCACAAACAAAAAGCTAGTTGAACAATACTCTATGTTAATAACGCAAACGTTACTCGTCTACAATAAAATCAACCTCAAGACACTAGAGAAGCACTTCCATCCTCATAACTAGCAACAAGAAAATCACACTGCTTCTACCATGATTCGAACCAGACTACACCAACTCAACCAAAGTTTCCAGACTACCAAAAAAAAAAAAAAGGGTTTAAGGAAAGTCAGTGAAATTATTACTAACTCACACAATCGAAGAAAAAAAATACAATAAAAACTGCTCAATATTTGGGGGCCAAACATAACGCCAAATGTTAAGAATTCCAAAATGAAACAACCTATCTTACCAGCTGTGCCGACAATAAAAAGAAAAGACTAAGAAATGAGTCATCAATGGTGAACATAAAATATTTTTGCCAATTTTTACCCCTAAAACTAAAATACACCTAAAGAAAAGCTGTCCAAGAGCATGGTTGTCGGCCAGCAGACATGATGGGTGATCTAGTAGAGCAGCATGGACCGGGCGAGGGCTGGAATGGGTGGACTGAATGTGGGTGTGGGTGGAGAGAGAACCCGGAGGGCATCGGCCACATACGAGCGCTTCCATTCATGATCGCATTCAGCCATTAAACTCGCCCCCAGGACACGAGAAAGGGAGGCTGGTGTAGGGGGGGGGGGGACGCAGGGAAAAGTGGAAAATCGATGCCGGGCAGATGGAACCAAAGGCGGCAGGCCGTACCAATTCTCACGAGGCCCGTTAGGCGCCGTTGCCCTCGAAATGATAAGGAAAATAAGCCGCAAAAAAACCTGTCGCAAATTTTTTTAACGTTCGTGGTCACGACAACGTAAACAAACACTAAAAAACTCACGTTTCGCGAATAAGGCACAGTACATGAGTCTGGGACAAGAGCGAATAATTGCCAATGGTACCCATCATCTTTTGGTGATTGACTTTAAGTTCCCAAAACTCATCACTACAAACACAACTTCAACGCTGTAGCGTTTCCCAGATATCTAGCGTCCAGTGTAATGAAATGTGATGCAAACTGGCGGATGTTTCTCGTGTAATATTACGTAACTGGTAATACTGAAAACGGTGCAACACAAACGGTGATAATCTTCAGAATTATGAAGTCCCGGCCGCCTCTAACACATTAGACGGCCTTCCCCGAACACTGCTCCCGACGGCGGTCGGCGTTTAGTATGCAGAGCGCACGCGAAACGCACTCAGTCATCAATGGCCGCATTCCACGCGCTTTCTCTCCCCCGCTTCGTTCCCCCCTCCCCACCCCGCCGTACAGCGCTCTCTCCTCGCCAACAACACGCATTCCCTTTCGGTCACCATGGCAACCAAATGGAGCGCACAGGCGAGAGACCGTTCGCACCATCGTTGCCGCCGCCGCCGCCGCCGCCGCCACCACTGACTCCCGTTAAAAAGGAACGCGCCGGTTTATCGCGAGCCCGAGAGCAGAGACCGGGTAGCTGCATTTTTTTGTTGCGTTGATCGAAAAACACGCTTAGTCACCACCACCACCGATAGTCTGAGACTACGAAACTCAACGGAAACGATCAATCTATCAAATAGATAATTTAGAAGCATGTTGGTCAAGAAAATGGTTAATCAGGTAGAGAAGATTCCGAACAGTTAGATTTTGCATCATCTGCCCAACCTTTAACGATGAGAAAAGAAGCAGCAACTAGAGATTCAATGGTCAAATATCGTTTTATAACTAAAACAAACGAATGGAATTAAACCTCATGCTTGTGATCATTCGTGGTAGATTTGTGTACAACTCAACGTTTTATAACGTTTGGTGGAAGTTTGAGTTGCGTATAGGGAGTCTCAAGCTTCAGTCAAGCATTTTCTTCGTGTCCAATTCTGCTGTCTGACAAACTTTTCCCCATATTAAGTCTGAGGTAAGTGAAATGCTCTTTCCCCCAGGAAGTCTGGATTCGATAATATTAAAATTTATGAAAATTCAGGATTATTGGCCCTCTGCGAAGCCACCACACTAATGACATACTTCCAAGGAATGAATATATTTGACTAATATATTTTAATGCAGTCACTTATATCGCGCCACATTCGCTGGATAAGAAGTTAAATTACAATTATCCCGCTGGCAAACTTGAGCAGTCAAAATAAATTCATAGCATCAAGACACACCAACGATTCCATCGTGGGCATGTACCAAAAAATTATTGGAAACCAAAATGCTGCTCGCCCCCCCCTCCCCTTTGCATTAGGATTACACGACGATATCGGAAGAACGGCTCCGAGCAAGAAAAAAATACTATTTTTGATGCGAGTGCGAAAAGATTCCAGTCATCAAGGAATCTAGAGACCTTTCAACGCGCTTGGAGAAAGAAAGAAAAAAAACCTATTCCACTAATCTCGTGTGCACCAGGCCCGGGCGCAAGCTGCAAATAAACACAGCAATGTCTGGCATTAACAAATCTTAGCCGGTCGGTTGCAAACCTATTTGAAGATTGTTGTTCCGATACCGTTAGGGCAAACTGCATATTTTTCTAAATCGTCCCTAAGCTAAAACCGGTACATAATTTGTGAATCTGCATAGTTTCGTCCTCCAGCAAACTGACGATAACTGTCCGGGTCTCTTATTTTAAATGTAAGCCTAGTTTCAAAAATTAAATAGCTTGTGGTGTCACGCAGAACAGTTTCGTTTTATGTTTCGTATGTGGCGGGGCTTTTTTTCTTTTTCTTTTTAATCACCGTAGCGCCTAATGCATTACAGGATTTTCTGCACCCTCGTGTCTATAGAGATATGTGAGGGGCAGGGAAGGGAAGGCGAAGGCGAAGGCAGCTGGAAAATAGCCAGACTTGCAGGATCCACCCCTCCGGTGGCTAGAGTGTTTTTTTTATATTTACTTCCTCCAGTGATCGTTATTGAGAAAGAAATCCCTCAAGCCATTGAAAAGTAAAGCATTCGAGAGAATGCATATTCCTACTGTTATCCTAATTTTTATTCCAATGTCTTGAAACTAAAAAAAAATAAATGAATATCTTTTCATACTAAAGTAGATAGAAGTTTATGATTGCTACCCATACGAGATGATAGCATAGGACTACTGATAGGAAATCAATAGTGTTACTAATCCTAGGTTTTTTTAATAGATATAGCCGCCAATGTTTCCCACATGGTGGAACCAAAAGTGTCAAGAGTCTGCGACAAACGACACGAAAATCTCCAAGCAGATTACGCAACACCAGCCCTACCACAACCGAAATTTTCCAATCGAATTCGATCGCACCATCCACTATAGAACGAGGGATCCTTTAACACACCCCATCGCAACCTACCAACGCTCTATTTAGATAAACGGGAGAGACCGGGCCTCGAAAGCCCACCAAAGATAAACAGCGTCCTCTCCGACAAAACACACATACACACCCACACGTATAGCGCGCGCGCGTTCGCACCATTTGGTTGGGCGGCCCCCCTCTTCCACTCGCTGGGAATGAACAGTTGTTTTTAAAATCTTAATCCGTGCGAGCGCGTGTATGTGTACCGCGCGCGCGTGCTTCGATGAGGATGTCCCCGACCTCAACTCCAACAGACCTACGCACCCTCCCCCACCGCAGAACACGGGCTACAACGCACATTAGGCACGCTCTCTGAAAATTTTTCCACTTGACGAGGAGTTGACCACAGGCAACCTACCGATAGAGAGACGCCGCAAGAAAGACTGACTAAAAATGTGACTTTTAGAAATCAAATCTCCGTCGTCTTAGCGGCAACGAGTCGTCTAAAGAGATTAAAGGTGCTGTGTGGCGTAGTGGATAAAGTATTCGGCTACTATGTCCGTGAACTATTCCCGCCCATGAACTCGTAAATTTATCGAGTGATTCAAATTTTTTCGAAAATCCATACACTATCGTCCTTTGGAATGAAAATAAAGCCGTTGGACCCGCGCCTGTACGTTGCCAGGCAGGCGCACGTTAAGATTAGAACGCCAAGACGCGAAAACTTAAGACGCCAAGCTCAGAAGCCTAGGCTGGGCAAAATTACCAGCTTGTCTTTTGAGACGAATACGTTGATAACAGAACAAAATAAAATCCAATCGAAAAAGATGATACGAAAACGGCCTAACGACACTTGTGTTGAAGTCAAAGAAGCTTTTTTTTATTTGAAGTTGTCACAAGGACACTAGGCAAACTGATAAAAATCGGCAACCCATCGCTCATGAATAAAACTCGATTCAACTAGTTTAAATAACGCAATTTCAGAAGTCTGCGAATGGCCATTACGATATTTCGGCCTACATTGTGGACTACTTAAC
>JAUJYS010005247.1:0-11213 GCA_033995665.1 Melogona broelemanni
GAACCCGGGACCACCCGCTTAGTAGTCTATGACTATAGCCACTGTACCACGGGGGCCGTACCGAAACGAAAATAGCGACGCGCTCGATGCCAAGGATAATTTGTTTCCATGTCTAAAGTTTTTTCTGTCAGGTCCAGTGGGTATTTCAACCGAGTGCGGTGAGGGCGGTCCTTGGTTCGATTCCCAGTTTATTCGTTCCTGGGGTACTCGTGAAAATGTGCCGCTGAAATATTGCCACAACACGAGGGGCACAGAATCTCCTGTAGTGATGTTCACTGCAGTGATTAGAAATAAAAAATAAATAAATAAATAAAATTATAAAGAATATGTCGGCGAAATTGGTGACAGTTGTTGTTATTCAATTATCAATAGTTCGAAAATTTCGTTTAAAATGATTGCAGCACAGAGCGCATTTTATTAAAAGACGTCCTTGACGTCGAACACGATTATTCAACGTCAGTTTTGTATCCAGTCGTAGAAGAAAGCAGTGGGCAGTTCGTGGAATCTCCAACCGTAACCATTACTCACGCAATGAATGAGCATTGACCATGAGGAAATTAGGAATGATCGCCTTTTTTATGTTCTTTTTCGGCGGAAGTTTTTTCAAGGCCGTTCAGAGCTGGCCAAAACGTATTTATCAGAGCTAACTTTCGACTAAAAAAATAACACATATCTTATTTGTTTTTTTCTTCTCCTCTATAATTTAAGCTTGATTAGGACAAACTAGTCCGTCCGCTGTGGCCGAGAAGTAGCGTGCTCGCTTACCAACCAGCGAATCTGGGTTCGATTCCCAGCGCAGCCGATTGTTGGATTGGCTTGTGGTACTGCGCGGAGGAAGGCAATGGCAAACCACCTCTGTATTCTACATAGTAAAACACAGGTGTCGGGGGATCGAGGGTCGGGATCCAGAGACGACACCCTGCTGTTAAAACCAGTCCCAGGACTGACTAACCAATCATCGTGTTGCTCTGGGAATTTAATAAAATTAATAAAAAAAAGTTAAAATTTGGCGCAGAGGGCTAGCCGAATTTATTATCTGTCAGCACAATATTTCTAAATTGTTTAGGCATATGCTTGCGAATTTCCTAGCAAAAAGCCGGTTTTGATTTCTGGGAGAGAAATTATTGAACTGTTTGAAAAGTCTTAAGAACTTAAGAATATCAAACGATACTGCAGTTAGATGGCAAGTAATAATTTAAGTTTCATTCGTCATTCCTCGTACATGCCAATACGAATCGTACATGCGCAGAAAACCGAGATATATGGTCAAATCTGGAATCCCAATCCGACCCAGCCAGCGCATGGAGGGCAAAAAAAAAAATAGGTCTGAAATGACGAATGGGGCGCGCGTTCGACCAGCAACTCCCATGCTCGGCTAGATATGAGATTGTTGGAATTGGCGAACCCAAAAGTTGCGGTTTTGTAGGTGAGCCGTTTCGTGCAGCTGCGGAGGTCGACCAAAACTTATATGGGCATCGGGGTCTATTGAAAATTAATGCTTCTTCAGTCAAACGCAACCGCAAACGCAAACCGATATGTACGAGAATATCAAATCTTGTATTACCTACCACACAGAGTGAATAACAAATTTAAAAAAAAAAACAGCAAGAAATCCCATTATGAACGCGCCCGTAAGTAGTTGGAGAATTAATCATCGTCCATAAAAGTTGAGGGATTTTGAGCCACAAAGGCGTAATGTTACAGTATAGCGTACTGTTGAATCAGGGAAATTGGTATGAATTGCCGTTCCACCCCTAAACGCTAAGCTAATAATTACATTATTTGGTAGACTGTGCCAATTACTAAATCGTGCATAAACTGTACACTGTACGAGTTTATAAAGCCAATTATTTGATATGCTATTGTTTGATTTGTTTTTCCCCAATGTCGCAATTATTCCAAAAAAAATATTTACCTGGCTTTCGATTTATAATTTCCATTTCTAAATTGGACTTTTTGCTCAAATTTAAATCCCCCCCGCTCCAGAATGTTAATAACAATCATTAAATTAATCCAAGCCTGCGTATTTCCTTTTTATTTAAAATGAAAATCCGCTCTAGAATGTAGAAAACAGTTAATAACTATCATTAAATTAATCCAAGCGGGTATTAACGAACGAAAACCTTGGTTACGAAAATGCTTGAGAGCTAAAAAAAAGTAGCTACTTCATTTTGCTTTCTTGACGAATCAAGTTGAATTTCTATAATGTCAAAGACAGAGCGTCACCAGTCAAGAATTCTGACTTAAAAGTATAAAAGGATTAACTCTTTTTCAAGCACCCATGAATAATATTTGGGTAAAGACTTAAGACGCATTTCATTGCGAATGCTAAAGATTTGCAGGAAATTAAAAAGCCGACAGAACGTTAAAATTTATCAATAAACAGACAGAACATACAGAAAATGCGACCAACGAATGGCTACAACCACTCATTCTCTTTGAAAGACCCGAGTGTTCCTTAAACGTCGGCGAGTTCGAAAACAATCTGGTCACGTCACTCGCGTGACTTGCACCTATAAACGTTAAAACTTCCCCACCCCCACCGATAGCTCAAGAGTATTGTTAGGTCATCCTAATATGCTTTTAGCGATTTTGAACCTTCATATTTATCCTATTGGGAACAACAGCCTTCGGAAGAATTAAAGAATCTGCGTTTTCCATCGATCAAATAAATAAAATCACGCACCTTACGACCATATCCCGAACGACGGCAGTATTGGGTTCACTCCTTTTGAAAATGAGCCCGTTCCAGTTCCTACATAAATTGAAAGGAACCTAACCAATTCGAGTTTCTTTTCAATAGGAACCAGGAATCTTCCGTTCCTTCGATTAAAAAATAAAAATAAACTTTCAGAACTGATAAAAATATGTAAAATTCCATTAATCCCAATAATTCCGTAAGTAAAAGATTTTTTATCCCTTTAGCTTTATATGCAAACGCAATAATTTTTTTTAAATATTTAAGTGATAGGAGATGTAATATTTAATATTTAAATATTTATCCTTTAAATGTTCAGTACACAGTAAAAGAAACGACCGTTACAGTTCTGGAAAAATGGAACGAAATCATCCCAAGCGTTCCATCATAGGAAACGGAACCGTGCGTTTCAAAGTTCCTCGGAAAAGGAACACGTTCCTAGGAATGGAACTTTTCCGTTCGGTTCCTACCAACACAAGCTCTGTAAAATTGGCGTAAGGATGTCTCACGAGGATGCTGCCGTAGCATGTCATGCATAAAAAAGGACACATGTGATGGGGGGAAGCGAGTCTCTCTTCCCGCCAGGGAAAAACCATGTTTGGGTTTGGCGAGGCGCGAGCCGCGCGGACGACGCCTCTTGCTCGCATTAATTAATCTGTTTTGCAGATTCATGTTTCCCTTGTGCTTGAGATGATGTTCTTCCATCCCCCTCCCCTCCCCCACCAAACCGCGTTGGCACGTGTATAGGACTGGAGGATGGGGGGAATTGAATTGAGACGCACTTGAAGTTTATGTACAGGCGGGATGCAATACCGGGAGGAGTGGCCAGAGAGAGAGGAGGGAGAGAGGGCGGCGGATGCATGATCGGCAAATTAGCTAGAGTCCATCTCTTATGTCTAAACGAGCGCACTTTATAGTGCTGCATACAAGTATAGTCATATACGAGTGCGTACACAATAAAATGTTGCCTTCATTCACCGTGATAGTGTAAGCTTCGTTCAGAAGAACTTCCTATTAGATTCGGTCACAGGAGGCTTTTTCATTGTATCTCAGTAATGCAATAATCTCTTTTTTAGATGCAGTGTCCAACTGTTTGGATCGAGCGTCATCTAGCGAGCAAAATCTCCGTTGATAGTATGTGGTGATTGGTGTTGTGAATACTGGAGCGACTCAACCAAATGATAGCGCCAGCTATTTTTTTTTCTTTTTTTTTTTACGATCGCTGTTGTGAATAAATCGCCAACCGGGAATCGAACCTGAGACCGTCGCGCCACACATTCTGGGCTACGACGAGTCACACATCTGCCGCGCATAGCAATTACCGGTAATCGTGACATAATATGGACATAATATCGAGAGTGGAAAAAATACGGTTCCGTGGGGCGGCGCCCATTCGAAATTCGGCATCGTTTTGTCTCCCCCCACCGAGAGCCCAGCAGCGCAACTAACGTCAAACCCAAGAATCGCCAGCTCTCGTCGGCTCAACAATTAAAGCGGTTTCCGTGTTGTTTGGTTATTTGTTTGCGTGCCGCACGATTAATTTCGCGTGCAAATGACACATTTAACATTTTTCAATCAGCTTGGCCATTTCAACACGCACGCAACCCTGCTTCCATCTCGATCTCCCACCCATTTTCAAACCGAACCTCATGGAGGGTGAATGCTGGTTTTACTCCCCGCACCCTGAATCGTCTGTTAAAAAAGACTACTGCGGTACGACATTTCAATTAGGCGCAGCTTCCTCATCCACCAGCTCCAAACCACGAACGACGATAGCTCCCTCTCGTAGCACCTATTGGCGCCGGTCATTAATTATCTAATTAATCGGGTTGCAATTATAGGTGAACGGCTGTGTAAGTACCAGTACGCACAATACTTAAGCATACCTGTATTATTGGAGGTCATAAAATCGAACGATTTTGTATTGTTTAATAAATTATAACGACTCACAAGCGATTGTTTAGTGAACAACATTTTTAATACTAGTGAATGCCATGGGTCTTTTCGATCAAAGTTATACACAGTACGTGAAACTGTACCTGGTCGCCATCGCCAACCATTACCGCGTATCATGCACAATTAACAACTCTTACAATTTTATTTATTACTCGCGCATAGTAGCATAAACGCATTAATTATCGTCCTAAATGAATTTGTCTGCCACCCTTTCTACACATGTTTCGAAAATTATTCTCATACGTTTAATTACATCGAGGTTTATATAGGGAACAAGCCAACTAAACTACTTCATCATTGAAGATGTTTTGCGCATGATATGAATATACACGTATAATTGCATATATTATTAAATATTTGTTGCTAATGCCGCTATCACCGCATGTCCAGAATATGATACAATAGCAGCACTGCTATATACGTGCAACCGAACCGTTAATGTGTTAATTCCGTATAACACGTGACATGTTTACAATCGAGTTTGCACGAATTAGTCAAAAATAAATCAGTTTAGAGTCAGTAAAAAATAATGTTATTAAATCATTAAAATTAGATTTTTTGATAGACTCAAGCATTGCGCACACGCCCGCACATAGACTCGGACATGCCAAATGTATTTTTAATATATTTGATCAACTTCCAACACGCTGATTGTTTCAAAGGAATGGCGCCACATAATTTGCCCAACAAGTTACGTCATAATGCCTCAGATTTTATGGAAGGAAATCATGCGCCCACACATAAACTTAATAATTTAGTTTGGACCAAGATCCGCTCCAATATTGGTAATATAAACCGAACATGTAACTATCAGCATGATTATTTGTTTTTCAATCGAATAACGAAAAGCTCCCCGAATCAGCAAGCAAAATGGCGGCGCAAAAACAAGCACGTAACTCGCCCGAAAAAGCAACAAAAAAAAAGAAGAAAAAAAAACATTCTGTATGGCAAAACTGCGCAGTAGAACGTGCAGAAGGGTTGGCTAATGTCCTAATAGATACTTTTGCAGGGCAACTCGTCAAGTAACGCGTTGATGGTGTGCCAGAAACGCTCCTTCCGTTTTCTTGCCCAAGAGGTTAGGCCTGCTCATCACACATTGAACACACAACTGACGCCAGGAAGCACGTACTGTACTCGTAGATGCGCGCGGCCCCCTCGAAGTAGCAACATCCCTTCGCTTCGCCCCTCCTGACGGCTCACGTTCAAGATAGCAGCTGACCCGTAATGTCCGCGCCGCCAAACGTACTAACACATGCAGGAGTCAGCGTGTAACTTCTGATACATGCTTCATGGATTTCCAGAACAGGTACATACACATGTACATGGTATAACCACACTTAATGAATTTCGAGGCTGAATTTAATTAAACATCGCACATAACAAACGTTGTCATTGGAAGTTACAAAATAGAATGACGTTCTGCCTTTAAAATCTGCATGCACGCAAACTATTTTTAATACTTTATATCCAAAACGGGCAATTCAAAATATGTATTCCTCGCACCACTAAAAACATTCCAGGTAGTTGTTTATCATTTCCTTGTGTCTCGTTCGAATTTATTTATTACAACATTTATTTTATGATGCATACGCTATGAAGCAGACAACGGCATTAAGGGCAATCTGAATTTGCGATGACAGGTTCCGCATGCATGCTACCCCTGAAATCAACAACCAGCACTACAGCGGTGTAGTGCAATATATTTAATTACTGAAGACGCGCAGTGGAAATATTCAAAACCGAACTAAACATTCAAATTCTAATTTGTAAAGTTGTTACTAATGCTTTACTTTCCGTAACGACCAGCCAATGGGTGCAACAGAGTGGATGAGGTTGCGTTTCCGGACCGAGAACAAATTGGAGCTTGAAACAAGCGCCGGTCATTAATTCAAAGCCTTCGACAGAGTTCTCCAGACAATCTCTCTTCCCCCCCCCCCTTTTCCCCCAGGCTGCTAAAGTCTCGGTAATGCACCGACCGAACTGACTATTTGGCCTTTTCCTGCGTCTGACCGCTGTACTTTCGGATCGTGTGCTCACCTGTATGATAGGCGCTGGTAAACGGTGTTCTCTTTTATCATTATTTACTGTGCTCAGATTTTCCTGCACTCTACGCGCCGTCACATTTATCTTCCTTTTCTAACCCGCTGCAGACAAGAAACTTTATTAACCGCGCAGAAAAAAAATTAAAGAAATCTTTTGGGGTTAATGCGAGAGCCCCGAGGCAATTTCCTATATGATCTAATGTGGTGCGCATGCGCTTTTAACCTCCTTAGACCCCCACAGTCTAACCAATGGCGTCAAGCAGGGCAAAAGGTCTAGGTTGCAGGATTCCTTTTCGTTAACTCCGAGGTTTATAAGTAAAATTGTAAAAAAAAATACGTCATTGTGCATTCATGCGCGCTTCAGGTGCCCCCACTTGCGACGTTACTACTTCTCGCGAAATATCACAATGCTTCTGGTGTGTAATTATTGAATTACGTTTTCCATATTATAATATATATATGGACACCGTATAAAAGAGCGCCTATACAGTATATTACACTTATTATAATTAAGTTCGTCGAAATTTAGCCGAATTTGAATTTCACAGATCGTTAATGGTACCGTATATTTCTAGAGGCACCTGGAAAATCTGCGCTCGTTATAAACAAAGCAAGATTTTTTTTTTCGTATTTAAAAAGTGATTCGGACGAGCCTCAATCGCAGGCTTAACTCCCAAAGGCAGGTTTAGTGGGTCTCACGAGGATATGTATTTATACGCAAACACCGAAACGAATATAACCTTTTAGATTATTATCGGCGAACTCTTAATTGCAATAAGCTGTTGTGATGGAGGTGTTGTAGCTGATGAAAAAAGTATAGTCTTGTGGGTGGGAGGTGAAGGGGGGAGGCGGTGTTTACGCGTGAGGTACGATAGTTCCCACCTAATTTTTTTTTTAACTAAATAGCCGAAAGCTTGGCAAAAAGCAAACCTGTCTCTCTATTCCACCCATTTATTAGCGGTCATTATTTACCTTGGATCTGATTAATTTCTGGCGAGCACGTACTGCAAATAATTGTGTACAGGTGCATAATTTAAGTTTCATCTGTTGTTCCCTAGATGGCGTCGCCATAAGCATAATATATTTAGGTGCCAAAAGTTTCGGTAGGCAACCCGAAATAGAATGACACAAAATGCACCGAAACTACGGCATGATTTAGCTATTCATAGGTCCTGATCATTGGTTGGATGAAACCTATTCTGAAAATATGTAACTAACTAATAGAAACGATTATTCAAACCACATTAAAAATTAAAAGGGAAACTTTAGCGTAGAACACCGTGTTAGTGTCATCATCGCGCAGCATGCCCACCACATTCTTTCTATCAGTCAATATCATTTGGAATTTGAAGGAGCCCATAATTTAAGTAAACCCAAATTGACTCCAATCGATTGTGAAAACAAAAGCGTATGACTTTGAAAGACGAGTATAAACGCCCGCATATATTGATGGCGATCCTCAACAAGCTGCAACAAAAAATGCGGCAGCTATGAACTAGTGTTACTACCACATGGACATGAGGCGTCGGGAAAACGAAAATGGCGCCCATCGTTCTATAGCAGAACAATGGTCGTGGTCCAAGAATGTTCAGTACTCTTGGTCATGCTTTATATATAACGCTCGAAATGTGTTTTTTTTTACGTAGCGCTAAATGCTGAGTCTACTTCGTAAGGTGGGATCGAGAAAAAGATGGAGAGAGAATTAAGTGGAGATGATTTCGTATGAAGTTAGGGAGGGAGAGCGACGAATGTGATTCGCTTCGCGCCGCAGATGCATAAACCGTGTATGTTTTCCTAAGAGTTACGAGTGTAGGGGGGTCGGAATAACCTTCGGACTTCAGATGCCCATTTCCATATCTTGGATGAGATTCAATCAGAATCTGCCCCCAAACAAAGCATTTCTCTAACCACGCGCAGTCTTCGACGGGTTTAACCCGTGAGAAAGAGATACTCACATGTCTCTACAGATTTTTTTTGGAAATGTTTGCTTACCACCACAGATTAAAAAATTACTCGCGTTCTTAGAAACGATGTTCATTCGATTTTATTGATTCCTCTTTGAAATAAAAGTCAACTCAAGCGGAAAAATATTTTATATATTTTAACTAAACCGTAACTCACGGGAAAAAACCATACCAATTATTGACTTGAATCGACAAGATTTTTTTAAATAGAGTATTAAGAACGAAGTGATTTAAAACACAAGTAAAGACTACTTTAATGTAGTTCACCTTTTTCAAAATTTAATTAAATATATTGTTTTGGTTACGCTATCCTTTTCGTAGTTCTGGTGGTTTATCGTACATACACTCACGACGTTTGTGTCTGAGTCCGACCCCGTGGGGCTGGCGTTGAGGTCTGGTATTTTTTATATGCGAGGCAACACTGCCAGGAGATTTGACGCGCGCGCACATATGAAGACATATTAGAAAAGGGCGAGAGAAAAAAACGACGCATTCAATGGCCACGGTGGTTGAGCCCTGCTTGACAAAAATTGTTGCCAAATGGCAACCACTTTGCGCATCTTCGCACGAGAGCCCCATTGAACAACACTGAACAACACTCGCGTTTCTGTCAGCAAGTGGAGGCTCCATAGGCTTTTTTAATCGAGAGAGACCACTGAACTGTTTTTGCGTGTTAACCTTCCCCACTGTTGCGGGTTGTCCGGCAGAGACACACTCGACTTCGACTCAAGTGGGCGCGAGCGAACAGTATATAGAAAAACGATTTGGTAGAGAGCAAGGTTGCATTGATTATATACAGTATGTACAATGAACGTGTGTATACACCTAAGAAATCGTAACAAGTGGCCGGATTTTGAAGCTTAAATAAAATGACCTGTATGCTGCACTCAAAATAATTTATTAATACATTTTATTGATGTACCGGCTAAATTACACGTTCGCGGAATAAGCGACCAGAAAATACGGTATCGAGTGGGGTGCGTAGTGAAACTGACTTGCCTAACCAAAAACATAACATGAAGTGACTAATCAGGTGAGACTTGACTTTCGCTACGCGCCCCACTAGATACCGTATTTTCTGGTCGCTCGTTAGGGTAAATTGGACATTAGCCGATTTTTCTTTCCTTTCGCAAAAGATGTAACGTGTTTATTGCCTCAAATAAAATGATGTACGATATCTGTCTAGTCCAGTCTGTATTGCAACCGATTGCGGTGCTGATGATCCCGGGTACGATTCCCGACGCGGGCTTTCGTTTATTCAATCCTGGTCCTACTAGCAGTAGTGTTGGGTACGTTTCTTTTGTAAAGGAACTCTTTTCCCGTTCCTTGTTCCTCCATAAAAATAAAGGGATGAGAGCGCTCCTCGTTCCTTTTATTTAAAAAATAAACAAACAAAAATTGAGTTCGGTGCGGCAGTCATTCATTTTTTTTAATACAATTTTCGAACTCATTTGATGATAAATAACTGTAATCGTGTTCTCCTATTAATTGTTTAAAAAGGTTTAAGCTTTTTTAGTCATTGAAACAAATAATCCTTCGCAGTGCAAAGAGCGTTTTGTCATTTTCATTCGTATTTAATAGAACGTTCTAAATCCGTGGACTATCTTAAAAAAAAGGAACGAGAGCTTTCCAACGTTTCGTCACTATGGAAGATTCTGTTCCCTTATAATCGCTATGACAAAATGCGAGGGGTGCATTTCACCAGTACCATCAAATTAAAAGAGAACCTGCGCCGGAATTACCTGGTTCAATAATGACAGCTGGAAAATAAGGATCACCTTATAAAAATCATTCGAAATTTTTGCCGCATTTTTTTTCCACGGTGACCCAGTGTCTCAGGAGGATGATTAAAGGAACGGTGGCGGGCGGGCAGCGTCATTAACGCGGAACAACACTTAATTCCATCCTGGATGTGATCTCCTACGTCCGTAATTCCCTTACAACTTGGCTAAGATTAATCCATAATCGGCCCGCGTAATGGCCATTCTTGAGGGCACCGGGGGAATTAAAAGAGTTTAGTTTTGGTGGGGCGAGCGACGCTCTGCAACGCTGCCGAGTCGGCTATGTCTATAGCTTTTGCCCCCACCGCGCGCCAGACTTAGCCTTTTGTGCTCGGAATTCTTCTTCCCTCGGACCGTTTGTCGTTCGGTTTTCTCCGGTCGCCTTTTCCCCACCCGAGTTTATACGATGTCGTTTCCGTCCGTCCTAATGACGGCGTTAGATGGGTATTCCCGTACCGGGCAATCTGTAATTGCAGATCTGGTGTAACAATTAAGAAAATCATAGCCGGGGCTTGGAGACAGATGGGTGCGATTGTACTATCTTGGTGTTATGGGATGTTGGCTCGATATTTTGTTGTCTTTTCAAAATTTTTTTTTACTATTGGTTATAAAAATAGCCATTTATGTGCTATATGTATAGTATGCTCCTACAGAGTATAATCTACTTTTCTCTGGTTTAATTATATCAGCAGTTAAAAAAACAGCTTGATTAGCAGAAAAAAATTAAATTACAATGACAAGAACTACACTTGCATTTTAAAATTCAAATGAC
>JAUJYS010005248.1:0-11213 GCA_033995665.1 Melogona broelemanni
CAGAATCGAATAAACGAAAGCCTGCGCCGGGAATCGAACCCGGGACCATCCGCTTTGTAGTCAATGACCATAGCCACTGAACCACGGAGGCCGCACGAATGATTCGCTTGAAGCGAAAACCAACATTTCGTTTCGCCAAACAGAGCGTACCTCGTCGTCGACGTGACACAGCGCCAGCTTCAAAACGTCGATCGGAAACAGTTCGTCCCACAGCAGCTTCTCGTGGACGTCGCTCTTTATGGAAGACACCAGACCCAGACAACGGGCCGTTTTGGCAGTGACGAGCAAGCAACGAAGGTGGCCCACTGGAGTGGAAGGACAGCAAACAACACACATTAATAACGGAGATCGTCCGGGCAAAGAATGGGAGTGGGTCGCCCATGAGCAATATCCGCGCACCTTTGATTTCCGATTCCGGAGACACCAATTCAGAGACGATGAAATTCAGCGACGAGGGGGAACATTTTAAAAGCCTTGACAATATATGCTGCAAAACCAAAAAGAGCAAACGTTAAGCCCTTGACACCGCAAACAGTAAACAGAATCTAAACTGGCGAAAACAAAAGAGTTGTTCAAACCTCGAGGTGGGACGTATTTGACTTGTTGCTAATCTCGTTGATGACCGGCGACACCCACGTCTTCTCCCAGTCGCTGCTCTTAATTTCCAACCGATGAGATTCGAACAACGTCTCCATTAGTTCGGAGGCCTGTACAAACGGAACCGCATTATACAGGGTGCGACGAAATGACTAAATTACAACAAATACCGAGTATGCATGGCCAGACACTTACGTGAGACATGAGTGTCAGCTCGTCCATGGCCCGCAGCATGTCCTCGATGAGAGTCGGCTGCAGCTGCAGCATCTGATGCGCGCCAATGTGCTGCACGATGCAACAGATGGCGCTGTACTTGCCTCGTCGGAGCCAAGACATCTTCAGCAGCGACTTGGCCAGCCACATGACGAATTCGCTCTCGCATGGAACTGCAATTTAGAAGGGCAAGAAAGGCCAGATTAGATCTGTGAGGTGTCCCGTACTACCCCTCATTTAAAAGAAAATGAAAACGAAATCATGTGAGAGCAGTTATTTTAAATATTAATAAACCTTGAAATTGCTTGCAAAAATTGAATTCGCAATTTGAAAAAAAAAAATATATAAACCTACCAACATTAGCATAATAATAATCAGAAACTAACTGTGTTCCAACTATAGATTCAATAAGAATGTCGTCGTCAAGAGGACTTTATTTTACTGGTTTATAATTATTTTATGCAATCGATTGAGTTTTGCTTAGCACAATGTCGTTCGTCAATTATTGCAAAAAATTGAACTAATATCACCCAATCTAATCCATTATTGCCCAATATCGCGCAACAGCAATGTAAATTTTATTTTAATAAAAATAACCCATTTTGACTCACCTTGTTGGGTGCTCAGAAGGTGCAGTGAAATGACGTTATTGAAAATGTCCCTCGTAATGTGACGCACACTCTGTAAAAAAAACCTCGTTATCATTAAAAAACATCTAAAATAGAATATTTGGTATGGAAGACGCCAAGGAAAATTCAATTTAATCTTACGTCAACAAAGTGTTCCCAATGTGTCCAAACATATTCCAGTATCTGGCAGCACAGCTGACCATCCCCGCGAAGTTTGGAGGAGACTTCAGGACCGACCTCGTTAGCTTCCAGTGCCTCTCTGTTACATAATTGGGGAATAGTAGCATATTAATTTATTATTCAATTTAAACAACAAAAAAAAATGAATGAAAGCTTACATGAAATGATGATGAATGAAAGCTTACTTGGCGCGTTTTGTCCATAACAAAATTAAACGAGAAGTAACAATTGTAACGGAAGACTCTGTGGCTCTGTAAAAGAAAAGAAACACATTTGCTTTATTAAAGAAACTCATTTATTTAGTGCTAGGCGAACAAACGGACAAACCCGGATGTTATTATTGATAACTGATGCACATTTCACAAGATTACTAAGTTAAAAAAACTTGCAAATCGTAGTTTGAATTTTTTTTAATGCTTTGCGAGACTCTTAATAATGAACTGCCACAGTTGAAACATTGGATACTCACTGTTTGGTGGTCGACATAATTTGTAAAAAGATCACATCGAGAAATAGAATCTGCTGGGGCACAACTTCCATTAACAGGCAGGGCGTTTCCAGAACCGACAGAAAGCCCATCGCCAGGCTCAATCTGGATATGAGGGTCAGGGATCTCAGCGTATCCAGGGCAGTAGGAGACAGAGGAAACCGGTCGTCGGCCGGATACAAAGACATCGGCTGGTTTAGAAATACTGTGGCGGCGATCTGTGGTAATAGGCGACAGTAAAAATGAGCGTTGGCATACAATTCATACATACTTGGAGCAAATATTTAATTTCGAGCAGAATTAAAAATTAAAAAAAAAATTATCAGCAAATTATAATTAACCAAAAATCAGTAATAAAAAAGATATAATAATTATATTTTAAAACAAAGGGTTTCAAAAGATAAACCAATTAAACCAATTTGCAACAGACTAGAAAAAATCCCCTACCAACTGTTTAACAGAAGAAAAAACACAACATTAAGTCTATTGTCTGTGTCCACAAGTCTGTTTGTGAACATGTCATCGTAATAGTAAGGTAACAATTTGGCAAATGATGGCAAATTTGAGTTGAATCCAGAAATTTAAATACCGTTTTGACTGTGGCGAGGTCATTGTCCAATTGTGCAAGTAGAGTCAGCGCGATGCCCGAATTGCAGCGACAGTCAAGACTGTTTTCCTCTGAAATTTAAAATGCATATAATTAAAAAAAAATTAAATACATTTATACGCATATGGATACAAGCAGCATTTGATGCATATGATACGAAGAATTAGGTAGCTATATTTAATAAAAGTAATAATAAAACTGCTGGCATAGAAAAATTATTTATTTTCACTGATACCTAGTCACTTCGGCGGCAAAAAAATTAAATCCACTAACGCCGCTTTAGTTGACCTTCAGAATGCTAAGCCCTTATTCAGTTAAAGTGGCTGAAGTGCCAACCAGAATTAAGTGAACAGTCACCAGTTACTAAATCTCCATTTCGGTTAACCGCAGAGATAAAAAACTCGTGTCCTCCCAGAATCCGGCGACATTGAATCAGAAGTGGGACTAGTTAAGAGCAGTCATTTCGGCTGGCACTCAACAAAATAGGAAACTGTGTCCACACAAACAATAGTAATGAAACAAGAGGACCGTCGACCAACGAAAATCGTCCCATCCCAACACATACAAATGCGAGAGTGCATAGCTGGCCAAGAGACGAGCGCCTCGTCGAAGCGAGCACTTTGATTAGGGCGATTGACGTCAAACGCGATGGGCAAATTGGATGGACCAGGACATTGACGACACTCGCCTAATGGATTATTGCAGTCACATGGACTCGTACGGACGGGGTACACGGAGCACAATCGCTGTCGGCCGAAACCAAACCGCCAATCGGAGCAGCTCCCGAGATTCATTCGAGCGGCCGGCCTGCCATCGGGCTAAGTGCACATGGTCAACGACACGTGTGGCCAATGGCCAATGCAGCCATTCAGTTTCAATAATTATTCGGTAAAGCTGACGGCGACTGGCACACTGTTACCATTACAGCAGTGGTGGGCAAACTATTTGGTTAAATAGTGTATGATGTATAGGCCAGAAACTTAAAAAATAACCAACTACAGGTAAGAATAGTATCGCAGTAGAAATGAATCTACCACGATTAGGATAAAAGTTTATCGAAATTAAAATCAATTAAAGAAAATGTTAATCGCAAAACCGCGCCATTTGATTTAAAATCGTTTAGCTTTTTTTAGCATTAAATAAGCTAATAGACAATAATAATAACGAACTACATCGCTTGTTAGGGAGTTTACCAACATCGTTCAAGGAAATGTTGAATGACGTATTGCTGGACAAGCTAATAAGAAATTGTGTAAAAAAAATAGCTTGTAAAGGTTACTCCATTAGATAGATTTGTCGAAAACTTTTCTATATAAACTAACTGCACATATATACAGAAGGTTCACTACAAAGATTACAGAGGAACAACTTTGTCAGGAAAGAAGTGAGGGGGGATGAATCTGGCAAAGACGTCCGAATCCAATTGGACCGAATTCAAGTCAAGGTTCCGCAGCTACACTATTTTTAGATATGCGCCAGCGATATGACGACCGGAGAGGATGCGATTGGCATATATCGCGCGCTTTCGACGCGAATCCGGTAAAGACCGAGCAACGACAAACCCACTGGGCCACCGTGCCCATATGGGCTGTTTGCACCATACGACATTCGGCGCAGGCTTTCGTTTATTCGATCCTGGAGTACAATGGAAAATGTGCCTCTCACACATTGCTTCAGCAACACGAGGGATACATAATCTCCTGAAGATATATTCATTACAGTGATGGATAATAAAGTACAGCGATTGAAAAAAAAAATTGGTAACTAAACAGATTCGTACACTTAACTCAACTATCATAGTAACTACCCACATTTCATAAAGAAAAATACAATTTTTCTTTTAAATATGTGGATGTTGAAATTAGGAAAATTCTCAAATTAGTTCAGCGAATCACAGCAACGCCATCTAGTGATTATTGGAGACGCGAATACCGGACCCCCAAATTCTTGGCATGACTCTCTGCTATTTATTCGGCCATCGCTGTCGTTGGTGGTGGCAAGACATGGGGTGGGGTGGGGGTGGATGGCAGGCGCCAAAGGGCGCGCGTGTGTGTGTGCAGTAATGATACACGATAAAATGTGATGAGCGCTCGCCTGCGGAATCGTTGCCATGGGAACGCGCGCAGAGACGATCGCTCATTCGATGAAGAGGTGGCGGTCGGGTGGTGGTGGTCGGGAGGGGGGTAGGGCAATAGCAGGGCCGGCAACTGGCGTCGAAATGGAATGGACAGGCCGCTGCAATACGGGATTGGTGTCCGTAAACCGATAACATACGAGTATATTTAGTTTGTGGCATTTTCGTATTGTATTCGTAGACAATGTCACGTACGAGTTGAAAATTTGTGACATTGGCTGCGATCCTGTACTTATATTTGGCAACATTTTGAACTATGCTGAAGTTCTCCAACAAGACTATTGATTGAAAATTAACAAACTCGTCCATTTTTTCCCCCAATTTTGAATAAGAAATGTGATGCTAATGTAGAAACAACGGAATGAGCGAAACAGGAAACTTTTTTTAAATTATTTAATCTACAGGGTTGTTCAGAAAAAAACATGCACCTACAAATGTCATTATATTTTCTATAATATTGTACCGATTTGTTTGAATTTTTTTAACAAATACGAGAGGCGATATAATTTACAAACATCATTATTATTTCAATTTATTTTCGAAATGACCACTTGTGGCTTTCACACATGCGCTAAATATAACTACATTTTGTAGGCGCATGTTTTTTTCTGAGCAACCCTGTAGTAATCTTAAAAAGTTATACGTTAAAATCTTCAAAACGTTTAATTTTGTTCCATATTTAAAAAAAAATATAAAAATATTAAAGAAATAATAAATCGACGAATAAAATAAAATGGAATTAAAAGTGCAGAAGCAAGTGTCCATTCAATTAATCGTTCTTAAAAATAAAATATATTATAAAAAAAATAATATATATATTCAGATATTAACGACAATATCAGCATATATTTTAGCAAACATAAAATGAGTGTTCTTGAGTCTAGCCAACTCACCGTCGTGTTATTCCTCGTTACGCCACGAGCTGACATACAAATTATTGTTAATGGACATGCATGTCTTTAATTATATTTAATATTTTTGATGTCAAGGGGCATGCCTGTGATCAATTATATCTTTTATTATTTTATATATTAAAAAGGTTATATGAAAAAAAATGGAGGTGGGCATTCCATCAGTATTTGCCCAATTAGTGACCCGATTCTAGACGGAACACTACCACTAACGTATTGCAATTTTCTTCAGACCTAGCGAGAGCTGCAACAACACTGCTGATGGGCGAGCGGCCCCCAAAGTAGCAATAGGCGGGGGCCGCGAGTGCGGGCCATCGAGGCTAATCTGGAGCACGCTCACGGGTGGTGGCGGCGGTGTCCGCAACGTCGAGGTCAACATGAGGCCCGGGCGGGCGACGATAACGAACGCGACCGTCTCTCCGTGAAATATCTGGCGGGACGTTCAATCTTGTCTCCCACCACCACCACCACCACCACCACCACTCACAAAGCTATGGGGATGGGTTGCGTCACTAATTTCGTTAAGTTGATGCCCCATATCGAGCAATTAGGGCCGCGTTATAATCGAGGGAAACTTGTTCGGACAATTTGCGGCCGTCAAGATAATTACGTTAACCGGTGGTACTCGAAAGATACTCGGGGTGAGGGAACGACACCCCATAAATCAAAATTCCAGCTTTTCCCAAAACGGCGCGCGAACTCCTGTCGACAAATGGTACAGCCCATCTATGCCTTTACTTTCTTCCATAGCCCTGACTTCTAACTGAGGCTACCTCCGGACATTGGTAAATCGGAGCAGTTTGTGCCACAAGTGACCCCGAATTCTGCGAATTTTAATGAAACGTTTGTTTACCGTGAGCCATCAGCTGCACCAGATCATCTCCCAGATGGCGCAGCAGTTCCGGTCCGGTTTTACCGGGCGGCGGGGGCGACCGTTGCAGGACCGAGACGAGGGCCCGGGTGGCGGCCAGGCAGTCCATCGACGCTTTGGCTGCATCCGTTGGGCAAGCGGCCGTGCTGGAATGGAGAAGACAGCATTGATTAACATATATTTAAACGTACTAAACGAAAGAGCCCCCATACTCATACGCATTTTTGTTTTTTAATTGAAACAATTCCAAGATACAAAAAAAAATGCAACAAAAACACATAGGACACACACCACACACCAATGAGAAGTCTGAGAAATGAGAAGTATGTAATTTGATTATAAAAACTCAAATGAAATATCATGTCCCCAATTAATTTTTCTCTAAATTCCGAATAAAGTTTGCGTGGTCTCAAGAACCGACTTCTCCTAAAATTACCTTCTGGAAAAAAATATTGTAACTTAGTAGCAAGTACCAGCTGGTATTGCAACCGGCTGCGGTGCGGCGGTCCCCATTTCGATTCCCGGCGAGATCTCTTTCTTTGATTATTCGATCCCGGATACTAGTGAAAATGTGCCCTTCGAACATGGCTAACGAAACAAGAGGGGTACAGAATCCCCTGTAGTGATATTCACTACAGTGATCGCAAATCCTAATAAAAAAATATAATATTTCCTTGCTTCACTCAAATTTCAAATCAAAAAATTATATGTCACCTTTCCTCATAAACCAACTTATCCCTACAACGGATGTTTTCAGCAGATGCCAACCCCTGCAAGGAAATTCGCTGAAGAAATCCGTTGTCTCCAATAACAATACGCAGTCATAAATCGTGAAAACCCCCTCCTCCCCTCAACACCACCCCCGCACACAAACATTTAATGGTCACAACGAGGCGACTTCATCAAAAGAGATTTGGCCATTAAAGCGGTAAAGAGCTCGAAATCCGACTCCAATCTGTCTCGTATATATATAGCTCGGGGGTCGGGCACTACCACCAGTTTTGAGATGAAATTGGCGGCGAGTGGAACCAAGAGAGTGAAAAGGGGGAGGAGAGAAAAAAAAATCGGTATTTCTGCGGGCAAGTGACGTTTATTGAGTACATCGAATGAGCCAGGCGGGTCCCATCATCCTTTGCGTCCACAGATCTTGTCCCGCAAATTAACCAACACCAAACACCCCCTGGTTTGATCCCTCTCTCCCCGGGTGCCCACAGATTTCCCACCACGGCTACCGCGATCAAAACACTGAATAGTATTTGAAGTGGGCAGGATATGGGCATCAAACCAGGGAACTCTGAAAGTAAATCCGATTAAAAAAAAAAGCTTTTATGTTTTTTTGCGGATTTAGACAAAGGTGAAGACGGTCGACGAAAAACGAGCTAAGCTATCGCAAACCAAATTACAAAATTCGACCGATATTTTTGCTTATTTTTTTATTATTTATATTATTCCTTGTTCCTTCCTTGTAGTGAACATCACAACAGGAAATTATGTACCCCTCGTGTCGCTATGGTAATATGTGGGGGCGTCTTATACTGGTGTAGTATTTTCAAATCTATATTGGTTCTGTAGATCAAAGAAAATATTTTCAAAGCTTAAGCGCTTAGCGAACCATACTGTTTAGGAAAAGATCTCATTAAATTAAAGCAATAAAAAACGCATTTAAAAAAAGTCAGTTCATTAATTTTTGAAGGTCCGATACGAACGATTGGATAGGGGGGGCTCAATTTTTTTTAATACGTCCAGGGCGTGCGCCTGTCTTACATGGACCCCGACAACACGGTCCACGATTCCTAATTGAATCTGGGATCACTGGTATCGATCCGACCGCCGTCCCCTTCGGCTGTCTTCCCCACTAGTATTTCGCCCCTAACTCCCACTCCCCAATTCAATTCTGTTGCAGTACCAGCATCATGATTTCCCATTAAAGTACTTCTGTCACACCCCACCACGGACGATTTAAAAGACTCGATACCCCATCTATCCACACCCAACGCTCACCTAATCCGCCCAAATAGCAAAACGTCATTTGAACAAAATATCATTTGTCTAAATCAAATACCGGATAAAATTTCTAATGTATGGGTTTGGCTACGGGGTAGGCAGGGATCGATAGTATCCCGCTTCTTAGACCAAATATTAGTAATTTTATCCGCTCATGTCAAGATACCGCACCAGCCGTACCCAAGATCATCCGCACGTTAGTTTGAGCGTCAGGTCCACCTGACCCGTGATTCGATTCGAACCATGGACCTCAAAATAAAATATGTCATCTAGGCAGGCGTAAAATAACAGACGGTATGGGTTGGGATTCGAACCGAGAGTTTGTAATACCAGACTGAATGCCAAATTACGTACCACCTGAACCGTCCTTCGTGGAATCGCATCTAATTTTGCGCCAATAGACCTTTTGCTTAGATGACGTTTTCATACTCAGTAGAGTGACCTTCCCCACCCTCCAATCCTTCTCTGGCGAATCCAATTTGAGCGCGTTGCAAACAGGAAAAAAAAAATATATCCCTAGGTTTACGATTGATGGGCCGCAGTTTGAAAAATCACGCCACCGAATCGGGCAGGCGAAAGTAAATTTTTACGACTTTTCGCCGGGCGGTGCGAATCAAGGGGCGCTTCGGGCTTGTTGAGATTGTGACCAACGATATCGAATGCGATCGAGAGAAGGTCATGTGACCGCTGACGGAACAGGTCGACCGCAACGTAATTTAATAGTTCAATTTAGCACTGCGAACACTGCAGTTCGATGGCCAGATTGTTGAACATATCGAGTCTGATGTTGGATAAGAATGAAATTGTTGACTTGCGGAATTTTTCGGGCAAAACATTTTTCGTGGTTTTCTTCGAAATGGAATTATGGAATACGTCCCTTGCCATTGCCAGGAACACGTTAAAGATGCCTACCTAGGCCAGAAGCCTAGGTTAGACCGAGACGAATAAGTTGATCAGCCTACTTATCACAGTACAAAAAAAAGCACCAAATTTTCGCTAAAAATTAATATAACATAAAATACACTATAGTTGTTCTAAATAATTGCCAGTTACACGAAACCTGGATTTCTTAAGAAACCGGATAACCGTCCATTTATGTAAAAATTTGTATTTTAATTAATACAATGTTAATTGCTCACTACAGATCCAAAGAAGATTCAGCCTGACAGGTGTTAAATTAAAGAGCTCTGGTGCCTTCCACGAAGCCACGTTCGGGGGGAGCTTTACGTAGCGCCCGTTACAAGCGCGTACAGGGTGAAGACAAAGTGTTTCTGGCGACAGTAGGGGAGCTCGCCACAATATCGGCCCCACACACATGTCGGCCCCCAGTGGCTTAGTGGGTATGGTCACATTCTACTGAGCGGGTGATCCCGGGTTCGATTCCCGGCGCAGGCTTTCGTTTATTCGTTAGCCTGTGGTACTGGCGTCAACCCTGAGCTTCCATTAGGGAGTCCAGAGCTTAGGGGTGGATCCTGCAGTCTGGCTATTCCAGCTGCATCCCTCTTCCCTCCCCTTCCCTGCCCCTCACATAATATCTATAGGTTCGAGGGTGCAGTAATCCTGTAGTGCACTAGGCGCTACGGTGATTTAAAAAAAAAAAAAAAACTTGAAAATTTAGTAAGACATTCGTCTAATGTGCTTCAATTGATTTCGAAGTTCACCAGCTGGGATCAACGCCGAGTCTCAGGAGGATGTTACAATAATGACATTGTTAATGTTAAAATATCCTTCTGAGACGATGATATTGGCTAATAGCTCTAGCCCGCAATATTTTTGTTTAATAAAAACGATACTTTATCCTTGGTTTACAAAATCGCTTTTGAAAAACATAATAACCTTTACTACATTTCAAAAATATAAATAACCCGGGTATTCTACCTACGATAGAGTTAAAGACGAAATCATTAAAATATATGTATATGCTTCGTTGTATGCAACGAAGCATATACATATATTTAAATGTGATTAAATATAATATTAAAAGTAAAACAGTCTTGAAAACATTACCGGTATCCAAAATAATTAAAAGGTGGATTTCGACAGACATTATTTGTGAGCACAAATCATATTCTATATAGCGACATGACAACAGTTTATTAGAGATATTGTTATAATTATAAATATAACTATTGTTAAAACGAACAAAGTTCATAGGTTTATACCTGGCCATTTGGGATGTTTTTACGGCAACAATTGGCGATAATAAAATCACTGAAACTTCTTGTAGCAGGCGACACACGAAGCAGGAGACAAAATCGGGCGAATTCTGATTATACACTTTATTCGATGATGAAAAAGTGTACATTAATTGTCGACAATTACAAAACATTAGAGAATGTGTTATAACTGAGACAGTGCGACGATGCTATGGGTCGCGGGTGTTGTAGGTTCTCCGAATTGAATCGAATCAAATATCGCGGTCGCGGGAGTTGTAGGTTCTCCGAATCGAATCGAATCAAATATCGCGGTCGCGGGTGTTGTAGGTTCTCCGAATCAAATCGAATCAAATATCGCGGTCGCGGGTGTTGTAGGTTCTCCGAACCGAATCGAGTTCTCGCGAAACTCGATTCGATTCGGATA
>JAUJYS010005249.1:0-11213 GCA_033995665.1 Melogona broelemanni
CCCAGGCTAACAAATAAACGAAAGCCTGCGCCGGGAATCGAACCCGGGACCGTTGGCTTCGTAGCATGTCCCCATACTCACTGAGTCATCAGTTCGTACTTGATGTTTTCTAAACGTCTACATTAAAAACTTCAAGCCTATTTTTTATTGTTGCCGTCTCTCACTCCTTGGTCAAGGGCTTCATTTTTTTTAATTTGTTTCATACACAGCTCCTAAGAACATTAATGCTACATAGGTGACTCAGTGGCATGTGTTATCTAAAATATGAAGCTTAATAACTAAAATATAAATGATGATGAAAGTGCTCGAAGCATTTGAACATACATTTATTCGTGTACTTTTAATACAAAATCGACACATTTAATCGAGAGATTTTTTTTTATATTTATTTTTCAATTGGTCACATGCGGTAATTCGTATCGAGATATCCATATTTTGGGCAACAATTAGAAACAAAACGAGTCTTTGGTGCTTTACCGAATGAGGGTTATTGATATAGATTCAATCAGTTTTTGAAATTGAAATTGAATTTCATTGAGCGTTGTCGTCCAACGTAAATTACGGCGAATTATGCGCCTATGATTTTTGAATGAAATAAAAATAAGAGGAAAACAATTTTTTTTTTTCGTGAAAACCTTTTTTAATATATAGATAATTCTTTACTGAATCTACGTGTATAATTCCAAGTAGTTCCATGTTTTATTTTTCCATGCACACCACTTTGAAGATGGGCAAAAGCAGAGAAACCCTGTTAATAAGAATCACCAATTGTGACCAGCGCTGTATATCGAAATTTACGTGCACTTGTGCATGCATGTTATTCCCGCGGAATGGCGATGCCATTTGCTGATCGCATTAAATATGTCTCCGGGTTTTTATGGTTTTCATTCTAATACGCTACATTCGTACGTAAATGCGTACTGTGACGGTGGGATACGGTTTATGTGGCCTGCTTAGTTTAGTGCAGGCAAGTGCGGTATACATTGTACTTACGCGTGTTTAGGCGTACTGTAAGCTTGTACGTTGCACAATGTACGTATGTTTAGGTGAACCTTTTTTCCCCTAGTAAGTGCTGCATTAATAAAATAAGCCGCCGCATACGCGGTAAGTATGGAAAGCTGAGCGTTGAGAAGTTTCGAGCTCTTTCAGAGATAAACTGGGCTAGTGGAGACCAACGATGGGTTGGTGGTCTTGAGCTTACTGGATTCTTATTCATTTCCATATGATAGTTCTGGAAGCACATTCTGTAGGAAGCTGCTTTCTAGGCAGTTCTTTTTTCGCAGTTCTTTGGTTTGAACTTAACGGCTTTTATCTTGAATTTCTGTCCACCGTTGAACATTGTGACTGTGCCATCTGTTGAATCATTTTTGTAGCGTTTTGGAGGACAAATTGCTAGCAAATATTCAGATTTCAATACATTTTTTGGTATTGCCGAAACCCAAGGTTCTTAGACATAATATTATTAAAACGTTTCAAGAATAACTGAAAGACATAGCACGATTGCAGGCATGTCCCTCAACAATCGAGGCACAACCAACCACAAGTATGGGCCTTAACATCGATTGTCCCGAAATACAATTGCTTAATTCGTCTAAGGACACATACTGGTATTAAGGCTTGTGATCGGTTTGTGTCTTTAAATTTTCTGTTTCAATAATAATTTAATAATATTTATTTATTTAGTATTGTCATTGATTGTCAATCACTGTAAAGAATACAGGATATCCTGTACTCCTTTCAACGCTTGAGAATTTATGGATGGGCACATTTTCACCAGTGCCTCGGTATCGAATAAACGTGAGCCCGATCCTGGAATCGAACCCAGGATTGCCGCACCAAAGGCGGTTACAATACTGACTGGGCAACATCGATCGCGTTCTATTTCAATTCCTATGTCTTAAAATGCCAATGTCTTACCATGGTCCCCCCATCTAACGGATCTTTTTTGTGCACGTTTGAAGCGCAAATAGTTGCAAATTATTTCGATTCTGATGCATCTTTTCCATTTGCCGGAAGCGTTTCAATTCCTCTGTCTCTTAATATTTGCGTCTTGGGAAGTGGCGAGGTTTATGTTTTCGATTTATTTAGACGACTTTGTTTTTCGTTATTAGAGAGGGTTTCGTCGGGAGGTTCATTTTTGCACAAGTAATGTCTGGAATTCCTATATTTTCTACATTTTCATAACGGCTCTGGCAATAGTCTCGGCAAGTGCGTTTCTATTTTTATTGTCGGGAGGAGGCAAAAAGCCATTTTCTGTGCCGGTTTCCATTATCTGTTGCGCCCGCTTAATCCGTCGTGTGCGCATTAGCCACCGCTTCGTCGGATCCCTTAAATAACGAACAGCTGCTCGCCATCGACCCATATTTTTGAGTAGCATTTCTATGCACTGGGGGAAAATTGACGGGCGAAGGACGGTCGCGCACAAATGTTTGCCGCGCAGCAGGTTACGATGAAATACACATGTGTATATATTAAAAATATATATAAACGACTGCTGTCATTTCTCGTCAATAATCCAAAATATTAAAATATTTGCAGAGTTCTGTGTATATTTATTTGGTTTGCATCAACAAACGTTTGTACAGCCTCAGCAGTGTTGTCCTTTTGAAAAAGAACCAGTTCCCGTTCCCGTTCCTCCGATGAAAAAAGGAACCAGTTCCCGTTCCTCAAAAATAAAAAGGAACCTAGGCGTTCCTCCGTTCCTCAAAAAAGTAACCAGTTCCTAGAAATGGGAACTTTCTGTTCCGTTCCTACCCAACACTGATCATTCGTGATAGATCTGTGTACAACTCTCATATATATCGTAAATTGTACTACTATGCGCTTGGCATCGCAAAAAGACAGGCGCTTCAAAGAAATCAGTCAATTTATTGTTTCGCTTCGACAAATTTCATAAAATATAATGTATTGGGGTAAACTTGATTTCAAAAATGAGCTGACTCACCACAAATAGTAGTCTTCCACTCGTATAACTTATGACAAATTTATTGTTGTATAGCAGCTACAGAGTATTATGCGACTGAAGCAAAAATTACGGACTTTGTTATCTATCGCTTGGCAGTTTCCACGCGTGGCTTGCCTACATTTCAGCGTAACCACAATTTCGTGTGTATACAAACCCGTTACTCGAGTAAAATAACTATAAATAACAATAAAAAATAGTAAAGTACCTATAAACGATGCCTCACGCTTTAAATTTCTCTTATAAAAATACAAATTGCAAACGTCATTTCGCATCAATCTTATAGTCTGGCCTACTGAATCTACACGAGTCTGGAAAATAAAACAAGAACCAAAATACTGTTCAATTCCATATACTTAGTGTCCATTAACAGTCCGAACAATAATTCTGTTCACAACTATCGGACGAGTTCTATGAAAATCAGCATTGAAATTAAATCAATTTCCAACATTACAAAATATCAGTTTTATATTGTGGCAGAATTATTTAACTTGCGTACTTATGACAACTTCATGCCCGTATTAAGTAGACTTGCAAGAAAGTTAGGCATTCATAATTCCAGGTAATTTATCAATTTCGTGAAAGAGGATGACGCATGGTTGACTTTGCCTGGTAGTTATACGATAGGTGTGTGCATTCTTCGATTTGTGTCATAAATTGATTTTTATGATCAAATATTTGGGTGGTGGTTTTGAAGTTCTGAAAGAATATTTACGATAGATTCGACTGCACTTAAATCCTGACACGCGTCCTAATCGCGCTTCGAATGGATTTACCTGATCAGTTAAATCCTTACGATGAACTAGCGCTTTTATTAGACGGCGCATTATTACCGTCTCTGACGATACCCCGCTGCCATGGAGTTTATCGTGGTGACGGCAGTGGTTATTGTAAACAAAAAGGTGGGCTAGATGATCAAACGAAATTCCGCGAAATTGTCAACGATCGACGGACTTGAACGTTTACCCAAAGTTATAGAAAACGATAATTTTCAAAAGTCCAGTTACAATTTAGAAAAACAAGTGCATTACATTAAGTAGGTATATATCGACGGAATAAACGAAATTTAAAAACTATGGAAATATTTCGGTTCTCAATTTTGGCAGCAGCGATGCTTGTGCTCCTACTTCAAAGTAAAGGTAAGAAACATTCTTGCATAATCACGGTCAAAAATACTTTAGCCTATGGATCCATAATACCTATTATTATTAACAAAAATCAGAAAAAATATGTGATAAACTTGTATTGTTTGGCCAAAAGTCTGGTACTGGTCAATTAAAAAAGAATGCAACCAAAACTAATGTTACTTGGGCGCCATTTTTATTATAATTCAAGTGTAACTAATTATGGTACATACGGATAAATAGAACAAGCCGAACGTCTCGTAGTTGGCAATTCATTTCAATTGAAGAACAGGATTTATTTGATTTTAAATAATGCCGTGAAGTTATACTGTGAAGTCAAATTACGCCCCGAACGATGGAAAAAGGTCGCCAAACAATTAATTAATCACAACCTAAAATATTTAACTATGTAAAATGGTTGGTCGCGCCTCATAATTTCGTGTGTTGCTTTCAGTATCTCCGGCATCCGGACTTCAAGAAAATTGCATAAGCTTCGAGAACTTCGACGAAGTAATACCGATTCCGAGTGATTCGTGGATACTAAGCAATAAAACAACAAAGAAAAAGGTCCCTTTAACTGGTATGTTTAACATATTCCTTGTGTTTTTTTTCACACTACCATAAGCTTTGCTTACATTAATCATTCAAATTTTCTAAAAAGTTTCATTTGCATTATGTTTATTTCAAAGAGAATCTATACATTTGGACAATATTCGACGATTCGGTACAAGACAAACCTAAGTTGACTTTTGATGTGATCGGGGTTACCGCGGAAACATCATATTTTTTCCAATACTCCCTAAGGAATACGATCGAGTCGATCTACTTATATTTTACGCCTAATGGTGCTTCAAAAGATAAGCCTATATTTGTTGCAACTGCGAGCGACACGTCAATTTGGATGACCGCATCGGATAACTGTGGCAATTGCTGCCCCACAGGTGTCCCTTCCTGCGACGGACAGGTAAATACCAGAAATAATTTAGTGGCTAGCTGAAAATGCATGTAAGTTGTACTAAATTGATTCAAAAATTATTATTAAAGTCATTGGGTATGTAGAGAATTGAAATCATGCAAGCGCGACAAATGCCATACAGCAAATTAATTTTATCGTATATTTATGTTATTGGATAATGTTCTCGTTTTTGAACAGTTTGAAATCACGCCCGGACAACTAATTGATGGCAATATAGTCGCAGTTTCATCGATCTCAATTAATAAAGGAAAATGCGGTAAGCTTGTCATTATAGCAGAATTATATCTCAACTTATCAATTGCTTACTGTAGTGATATCTTTCCGGTAAAATTTGAATTATAGCATCAACAGTAAAATCGAAAAAAAAATATCGTGGTACCTCAATGAAATGGGAAACTCTATTTATGCTTTTGTGTAATAACTTAATACATGTGTATGTAAATTTTAATGTAAATATAAATTAACACAGTGGCTCTTATTGATGAGGGTGTATTCTGTAGGGCCACAGTTTTATTGACCATGTGGAACTTGTAAACTTACTCGCTCAAGCAACCGTTTAAACGTCATTTTGCTAGCAAATTGTTTTTGGCTCGCGGAGCTCTTTTTAGAACCAATTTCGCTGGCGGAGCCCCTAATAGGCTAAAAATTATCATGGCGGAGCCCCATGTTATACAAGTCGATGGCAAAATTAAACACGTCAATGGCATTTTATTATTTATTTTATTTTTCAGTAGTGGCCGCGGAGTCCCTGGAAAATTTCCACGGAGCCATAAGGGCTCCGCGGAGCACAGTTTGGGAAACGATGGTCTATATGATTAATTACCGAATTACTTTGATTCGGACAACATGATGAAAGTTTAACCTTTCACTGTCTCCTTTGAGAAAATTATGATATTTTGCTTAATATTCCCGTTAAAATGTATACGATAGACGTTTATTTGATTACGTCACCTAAATAGTGTATTATACTAACATCTATGAAGGTGGCATAGAAAATTTTTAGTCAAATAAAACTTTATTTTTTTACTATTCTCTTTGATTTACTGTACTTCACATTTAATAATGGTGTGAAAATTGAACATTGAAATCAATAAAATTTACCAATCAAATTTTATGAATAGTAGTCAGCAGCACAACAGATGGAAGCACTCCTACGATTGATGCAAGCAGTGCCACGGTGGATACAAGCAGTGCCACAACGGATAAAAGCAGTGTCACAACAGGTAGAAGCAGTGCCACAATAGATGAAAGCAGTGTTACAACGGGTGGAAGCAGTACGACAACGGGCGGAAGCAGTTCAACAACGGATGGAAGCAGTTCAACAACGGATGGAATCAGTGCCACAACGGATGGAAGCAGTGTCACAACAGGTAGAAGTATTGCCACAACGGATGGAACCATAGCCACAACGGATGGAAGCAGTGCCACAGCAGATGAAAGCAGTGCTACAATGGGTGGAAACAGTGTCACAATGGGTGGAAACAGTGCAACAATGGGCGGAAGCATTTCCACAATGGATGGAACCATTGCCACAACGGATGGAAGCAGTGCCACAGCAGGTGGAAGCAGTGCTACAATGGGTGGAAACAGTGTCACAATGGGTGGAAACAGTGCCACAATGGGCGGAAGCATTTCCACAATGGATGGAACCATTGCCACAACGGATGGAAGCAGTTCCACAGCAGGTGGAAGCAGTTCCACAGCAGGTGGAAGCAGTGCCACAACAGAAGGATGTAGTGGCACGACGGTTATAAGCAGTGCTACAATGGATGGAAGCAGTGCTACAATGGATGGAAGCAGTGCCACGATGAGTGGAACCAGTGTCACAACCATTGGAAACAGTGTCACGACGGATGAAAGCAGTCAGACAACAGAGGAAAGCAGTCAAGCAGAAGGACTCAGTACTATGACGAATGAGATCAGCAAAACAGAAAGCAGCAGTGTCACGGATAGAAGCTGTACCACGACAGATGGAAACAGTTACTCAACAGAAGAAAGCACTTCAATTACTGATGTAACCTTAAGCAGTGTCTCAGAAGGCAGTAGTAGCTCAATGGACGTAGGCAGTCCTACAACCGAAGGCAGCAGTTCTCCCACCTCAACATTCAACCCAATTATTGCTAGCAGTACCAACACCGATGATAGTAGCAACACTGGTCTTAGCGTATCAACACTTTCAACAACAATTAGCAGCACAACTCGAGGTGATATAGCGTGCATAAGCATGCATTTTATAACGCCGTGAATTCAATCAAAGGAAAAATTATGAAAGTAATTATTAATGTAATTTCAATAAACTTTTTATAGCGCCAATTGACGAATTCACATTTGATGATTGGGATGGTTGGAACTATACGGCATGGTATTTGAGCAACGGAATACTCCCACCTACCGTTCCCAATCGTAATTATTTCAAACCTTTACAATAATCATTCACTTGCTTGCCATGGTATTGTAGCTTGTAGCTTGTAGCCAATTATTTTATTCTTTGCGTTTAACAGATGGCGGTGACGATAACTTCGCATACACAAACACCGCTGATTCCCAGCTACTATCTCCGGTGTTATGTAATATCAGTTCCACAACGGTAGTTTCTTTCGACTATTTCGAGAGTAACCTTTACTTGTCTGTATCTTTTCTGGATACAAATACAAATGTGTCGACTAAAATATTTAACATGGGAACAAATAAAAGCTGGCAAACGAGCCAAGTCACCTGCACCGATTGCTGCAAAACTAAAAATTCATGCAACGGATGGGTAAAATCAATATTATTTATTCGTTCACTTTGATTTCATTCGATTGAACAATAAAATTTGGTTCAACAATTTTTAACATTCAAACTTGTATTTTCTATAGTTTTTTGTCAACGCTTTTAAAGATTCTTCAACAGTTGGTGAAGGCGTAGCAGCAATTGATAATTTTAAAATACAAGCAACAGAAGCACCAAATGGTAAATTCACTTTTCATGACCATTTTTAATTATTAATGTTGTATACAGGTAAACACTAGCTTAAAATAAACATGAAAGTTTGTTATAGAGCTCGCACAAGAAAGTCGCGTGCACTAATTTTAGGCGAGCGAAAAATTCGTAGAAATTCGAAAATGCGGACGATAATTTCAATTTATCCCGCCAATGCTCAGTTCGAGGAGTAATATAATGTCAGTTAATATAATGATTTACATCATAGTTTTGTGTATAGACAACCAAATGAACTAATTCATGGTAAGGCTACATTTCTATTTATGTTTCATTTATCCAGGTAAAGACGACGGAAGTAGTACAAATAAAGTGGCTATTATTTTGGCTGTGCTGCTAAGTATAATATTTATATGTATCGTCCTCCTCATAGTAGCCATCGTCATACGCCAACATCGGAAAAAGCAAAACCAGCAAAAATATGTCTGATTACTTTATACTTTAGCATTTCAGAAGAATTTCATGTCATCGAAAATATGCAACAATCAATGTTCTCTTGTTTGTAAAAATATCGATTCCCATTCTTTGCGTTTCTCGCCATTATCACCAAAATATAATAAAATTAAGGCGATTTTCTCCCACAAATCCATATAGCCGAAGCAATAAAAAATACGAGATCTGTCAAATTACTGATCGTTTAAGTTACCTTGCCAAATAGGCAATCTGGTGAGATTGATTTCGCTCATAAAATGTGTAAATAAAATTAAACATTTTGCTACTGTAAGTGTAACCAGTGCATAATTTAAATTGGTCAACTGTAAATAAAAATATATTTATTTTTGCTGCATTCATTTCCTGATATTATTTGCCTTTAAGACCTTTATGATCTGATATTATGAATCACTTTAGTATTTAAATGCATCAATAAAAATGTATACTGATATGCCAGTATTATTACAAACGAAAAAGTAAACATAACGAAGTAAAAATAAAAAGTACACTGCCAAACCAAAATGAAAACTAAAGTCTGGACATTGGAAGCTATAGCTTCCAATGTCCAGACTTTGATCAGACGTTGACAGATCATAGTGTTTGCGTATACGCAAACACAAATTCAATAGTCTCATTCACTTACGCAAGGAAAATTGTGCCAATCAAAATTATAAATGTTTCTAAATGAGTAACTCCGGCTTAACATATCCATAAACATTAACTTAACATGTTCCTTAAAGTGTCTTACTATCGGACTTTAAAAACGCTGATTTTATTTACGTTTAATCAGTTTTTTTTTTATTAACATGTCCACTTGTTACTGAGTGTATAGTAGACTTGATTGCCAATTTGCTTCACTTTTTGTTCCGATCGGGAGATTTATGGTACCATTAGCAAACAAATGCAATCACGCTCATGCACTATCACTCTTTAACGTCATTATCACCTGATTTCGCAACTGTTTGCCGAATTTATTGCCGCACCTTTCATCCGAACTTTATCGCATTTGCCTATTTATTTGAATATTTTGATATAAGACGAAAGGTTGAATATCATGTAAAATGTGGGTCCCTTTTATGGGTCATGTTGTAAATAAATATTATAAATGACTTTTCTACATTATGTGATTATCTAAGTAAAATCCACCGCGTATGACTGTTCAAGAGTTCCTGAGAAAATGCAACAGAAATTTGCCGAATAAGACTTCAACTTTTTTTTTTTATTTACCGTAGTGCTAATCACTACAGAATTACTGCACCCTCGTGTCTCTAAGGATATATGCGAGGGGAAGGAAAGGGGAATGGCAGCTGGTTTAGCCAGACTGCAGGATCCACCGCTAAGCTCTGAACTCCCTAATGGAAGTTCAGGGGTGATACCAGTACCGCGGTTCGTCGAATAAACGAGAACCTCTACCGGGATTCGAACCCCGGACCGTCCGCACCGTAATCGGAAGCATTACCGACTGGACTAGACGGCATTAATAGTCATTAAACAGCAGCTGCGGTATTTTACCCATGTCGTGGGTGCGCTCAGCTCCCTGGAAAAGGTGCTCATGCTCGGAAAGATCAGTGAATGAAGAGGAAGGGGACGCCCACACACAAAATGGTCTGATTGCAGAAATACTGACACCAGGATGGCGCTTCAAGAGCTTCGAGATGCGTCACCGACTCGACCAAATAGGAGAGCAGTTGCCTATGACGTTACCAGGAGTCGAATACGAGTCGATGGATCGAACGTAAGATCAACAATTATGGCAAGATTAGGATGATGATATGTCCCAATTTGCCAAGAAGTGTGTCAAGAAATTTGAGATAATTTCTAGTTAGACCATAAATCATCCACTACAAATTTTCAAGATAATGAAAATTAAACTGTCAAAGTAGGATATTAGTAAATTAAAGTTCGCGATAGCACGAATTAACGAAGTTAACATTCGTACAAATACGCACACGGAAAATTGCCTCACACAAACGACGAGTGGCATATCGTACTTGAAAATACCCATTTTATACAGTCTGCATTTTTTTTTATAAACCTTGCAAGATTAACTTTTTATGCAGTTGCATAAAAGATATTTTTTATTCCCTTAGGTGAAACATTACTAGTGACATCAATCTCTGTCATTGTTCACACTTAAAAAAAACATAAGCTATAATTGCGGTCCTTTTAAGCAGTTCCAGTTGAATTACTTAAAATTATGGATGTCAATTTTAATATTAGCATGGTGCAAACGATGACATGGTGTATTAAAGGTTTAATTTATTGACATACACACGCAGTTCGTCAATTCCTTTTCAACCGACTTATATTTGGCTTCAAAATTATACCGTTGACTTAGTCGCCTTCTTTTAAGCTGTAAATTACTTGCCATAATTCCTGTCAAAAACAGTATGTAGTTAGAATTATATAATATACAAGTGTGCCATTCCTCAGCACAAATCTGTTATGATGTATATCATAACTTGATGTCTGGAATGAATCATACTGAATGAGTCAGCAAGAGTATGCGGTCGATTTGATAAATTTAAAAATAAAACTATAGTATAAATTGTTAAGATATATTTTTGTACAATGAATAATTTCTCGGCAGAGTCCAAAACGAGCCATCTTAAATGACTACCCTATAGATACATGATTTTAAATACACAAGAAATTTTAATTTATCCATAAATTTTAGCACATTTTGTACGAACCGGTGGCTCAGTGAGTATGGGGACATGCTACGAAGCCAACGGTCCCG
>JAUJYS010005250.1:0-11212 GCA_033995665.1 Melogona broelemanni
CCCCCGTGGTACAGTGGCTATAGTCATAGACTACTAAGCGGGTGGTCCCGGGTTCGATTCCCGGCGCAGTTCGATCCTGTGGTACTGGAATGTGCCCCTCACACATCACCATAGCGACACGAGGGGTACAATAACCTCCTGTAGTGTTATTCACTCAGTGATCCGGAATAAAAAAATAAATTAATAAAAAATAAACATACTCGGGTGGCGGATTATGCATTGATTTATTCGCGTGTCTTTAGTGTGCTAGACGCCGAGCAATTTTATGTTGGTTTTCAATTATATTTTTTTACGGATTTTAACCAGAATCTACCAAGATAAAAACTTTATCCATAATCTATCTTGCTTCATTTCTCATTTACTTATTCATGTACTCAGGCTTCATTCTGGCGATCCTGGCACTGACGCGTATAGATGGAAAATGCAACCCATATTTATGTACCTGTCTATGCCAGCGGTTTATTTCTGTCTGTTTCCAAACCTAATAGATGGCGCTATATGCGTTTTGACGCGAGTGGGGGGGAAACGCACGAGGCTCTCCTAATAGGCCTAAAAAGCATTGACAGTGTGGCCAACATATATGATTTCTGCCGCCCCTCCACTCCCATTCTCCATCGCATCTCGCGTACATTCGGCGCACATTTGGTAGATAGAGCAGCTCCTTTATTCAATGCCGGCAGTTGAACGAATTCTTAGAGCCATTGAAACACATTGGAGACGGCCCGATGCTCCGATCTGCACCACTCGTTACGCGCACCTGCCCGTTCTATGTTTGGCTTTCTTTTTTAAAGAGGGGACAACAAGGGCTATTGCCCTCAGTGCAGACAACTAACAGAATTCCAGTACCGATTTTGTAGTGTCGTTCAACTCTGTAGACAAGTTGCGAGTATATTTTAAATCTTGTTTGTCGAATTATTCAGATTTATTAGATGTGAGGTGGTCCCGGGTTCAATTTCCGGCGTTTACAGGTAATCTGTATTCGTTCCCGGGGTTCCGGTGAAAATGTGCTTAGGTGTGAGGGGTATATTTTAACCAGTACCCCTCACTTATTGCCTAAGCAACACACGAGGTGTATATAATCTCCTGTAGTGATATTCACTAGGGGGCGATGAGAATTTCCTCAGTAAAAAAACAAAACAAAAAAACAATCCAAGTACTGTCTCTTAATGGGAACATGTTGAGAGATGGCTCATGTTTTTATACATGCCCCGGGCGATAGGAAAGCTGAAGAAGATTCCCCTTCCCTCCCATGATCCCAAGCACCGCCACCGGTTGGTTGCCACCACCGGTTGGTTGCCACCACCGTGAAACAGCTCTTCGGGAGAGCCTCCTTTGACAGTGATTCATGTTAAGATCCTCTCCGAAAGACGTCATCTTTTGTGTTGGGCTCGATCGATTGCTTTCGGCGGGCCGATTCGGCCTGCGCCCGACGCCGCCGCCGCCGCCGCCGCCGCGCTGAGCCAGGTTGTTGTTGCTATGTACCGTCGGTCGGTCGCGACGCGTTACGGAACAAGTGGGGCAACCCACACAGGAAGCGTTTCCGGTGTACGAGCGAATTGTTCCTTGGTAACGTCAATTTAGATGGAATGTCCTACTTTTCTGAATTTTGTTTTCGGGGTTTCTATCGTAGCAAATTGTATAGCTACTATTTTATTATAGCCGCTATTTTTATCATACTGTGTATATTCATAAATATTGTCGTATGCACTGTTTGTGATAGCGCTACATTATGTTTATGGGCGAGGCCATTGCGCGTGCTGAAACTTAAGAATGCAATCTTTGTAAAATTAGGGGTTTATTTGTGTCTTGAAAGTATTTTCTGCTCATGTGTATCTTTTTCTATCACCATTGTTCTAAGTTAAGAAAAATCCAATAAATAATAGATTATCTCTTGTCAGACAGATTTTGAGATGTAGTGAATGAAATTTGATAATAAATGAAAGAGATGAGTAAAAATAAATTTCTACGGCACATTTCATTAAAATGCCGTAGTGCAGCTTATATTACCAATTTACAGTACTATCATGATACTGTATAAGCAGCTGCATTATAATATATCAATATAAATTGATATTGTGAAATTGTTTCTGAAGTTTCTTTCAAAGCGGCAGAGGCGTATATTGTACATGTATATTTTTTATGCTTTTATTTTAACAATGTCCAAAACGGGTTGTTGTAAGCCAAAAAAACTGGTAGCAAGTGTAATTCACATGCTCCCCACCAAGCAAGTAGTGCTGCGATTCATATTCGATTAGTATTGCGCATACCAGAGCCATTGGTCCTGTGAGGAGTACATTTCTTTTATTCCGGATCACTGTAGTGAAAAACACTACAGGAGGTTATTGTACCCCTCGCGTCGCTGCGGCGATATATGAAGGGCACATTCCAGTACCACAGAATCGAATAAACGAAAGCCTGCGCCGGGAATCGAACCCGGGACCACCCGCTTAGTAGTCTATGGCCATAGCCACTGAACCACGGAGGCCGCACATAAACTAACATAAATTAAACTGTTATCTCTGATATCTGTTATCTGACCTCTGAATCCTGTCACCAGTGTATAATTTTACCGAGGCATGATGGCCGCATAGAACGCGTGATTTAACGTTAGGACCAACTGGCTACCTGCTTTTGCCATTCACTACCCTCTAGTTCAAAGAAAGATGCTTTAATGAAAAAAATCAATTGCAAAAATGCAACTCTGCTGCTCATTTTCACACTTCATTACCACATACAGTACATGTATATGAACATCCGGGTTTAGCATCGTGTGTAAAGAAAACAGACGCTTTTAACGTTCGGTGAGCGAGCAATACAGTGTGATGTACGGTGCATGTATAACCGGTGTTAACAACTCGGCCTCTATGCCTCGTACCATCCACGCACACTGTGTGGCCTCGTAGTCTGCTTATGGATGTTCCGTCAAATCTTGCCGTTTCTGCGCTTATAGGCGCTAATGATATTAACACGTTGTTGGCGATTAATTTGCGAACGGGTTGATTACATCGGCATGCGCCTGTGGCGTGGTGGAAACGACAAGCACTGCCGGCTTTTTCTACTCCATGCGTCACGAGGTTTGCGCGGAAAAATTCAACGCCGTCATCGTTTAGCTACCGCAGTCTAACTTTATGCGCTCATTCGTTAAAAACAACCAGCTATTGACACTAACGGTTCGCTCCGTTGGAGAGTGCAACCAATTTTTTCTTTTTTTTTCGGGTGGCAGTTCTTGCTCGACGTACGCTTCTAAAGATACGACTCGTCGTAACCCAGTCGGTATTTCAACAGAGTGGTGTACGGCGGTCTCGGGCTTGATTCTCGGTGCGATCCCGGGGTACTTGTGAAAATGTGCTCCTCTGACTCCTCACACATTGCAACACGAGGGGTACAGAAATAAATTGCGAGCTTTCACGTTCACCGCGCTCCTCAAATTGACTCGCAATTCATTTTTTTTATCGCATTAAGAATTTTTTAATTATATATTTTTTTAGGCCACGTCAAAAACACTCATCTTGTAACCTCAAGAGTTAATTAGACTAAATTTAATAATAATCTACGCTTTCTCTCGACACTAAGAAAAGACTAAGTTGGAAAAATTTAATTAAAAATGTAAAAGGCACCTGTTTCAAGGTCTTGAAGGAAATATTAAGGCAGTTTTTTTAAATGACGATTTAAGATTGTACGAGTGCAAATTTGAGGTTGAAAAATTAATAATATTTACACGTGGTTATTGTGATATTACTTTTGAATAAGATTAGCTATCCAAAAGATTGAATTTCCTCTGCGTAATCGTATTTAAATGTATTCAAACTACAATCTGTACTTTTAGAAATGTCTGGGAGGATATTTTTTTATTGGATTAATGTAAATATTAGTCTTTGTCTGGAGCGAAATTCATATTTTCTGCCTGCGCTGTACATTAGCAATCGATCTGCGTATGACGCGCAACAGGCGCCTATCTCGCCATCTCCATGCGTCATTTCCTTTGCGATTCGCGCCCGCCGCTGACCCCATCGTCCCTGTCGGGGAACTCGCCTGATAAAAGCTTTTCTCTCTTCCTCCATATCCCCTATCGTCACAGACTACCTGCCGTAAGCGACTGCGCGTCTCGTTAGCGTCAACTTGTCCCGTGTGATGCCGCAGCGTGTAGCATCTGTTGGTGACTGTTGTCAGTGATTGCCTGCTGGCGAGGGGCAGCATGCTGCGATGTTCTCCTAGGCGTTCAGGTTGCCGGCGAAGCAGAAAGAAACCTGTTTGAATGGAACAGATCAGCTTGAGGCCCGAGCTTCGCCTCATAATTTTGTAGATCCTTCTGTTACAAGTAAATATACCGGTAATATGTCTTTCAACGTGAAATTCAATATTTGTGACCAAAATATAAACTCAACAATTTTCCTAAACCTTTAGCATCCATAATTGAGCATCTATAGATTTTATGTTATCCCTGGAGAAAAGGTGACATCAAAAATTGTATGTAAAGTTTGGTTTCGAAAAACAAATTTTGGAAACTGATGCCTGCCCCGAAGGAAAATGTACCAAATGAAACTGTTCGGAACAGATTGACAAAACTAATTACCTGATTAGCACGCTGTTGTCATAGTTACTCGATCGTTAACGATAAGGTATCAGTAACTAAAATTAACCGGATTACGAAATTGTTAATTAATGCGATGACTAAATTGACATGTGCCCAAATTTTCTCATTAAAAATGTCTTCTCTGCTAATTCCAACGTGACAGTGGGGTTAGGAGTTTTGGGTAAGTAAATCACTTCAATAAGATCAACATCGCATTGAGCTGAAATCCTTCATCCCTTCTCAACCGCTTTTCAGGATATTGTTCGCGAAATATAAGGTAGCCATTCTTTCAACCAGTGATGCGTGTGGTATGTACCGTATACTGCAGTTTCTTAGCCGCCACATGATAAGCCTCGTACCTTGCTTAGTGACAGCACGGTTCAAGTTGCGTAATTCAATTCATCATGCCGGTATTTGATTGTTGCCCGCGGTCTTTATACCGGTTGTTGGTATTTTGAGGACACTGGCCGCGGCCTCAACGCAGCCTTATACGGTAATAAATGAAGTGGACATTTTTTTATAGGGTAGGAAAACAGGGTTACGGGACAGCGCCGAAGAAAAGAGACGATCAAAACCTGGCTAGTCCTAACTCCTATATTATTACTAATCACTGTTCAGCAATAGAAGCATTTAGTGTTTAAGGGTGAACAATCAGAATAGATTGTTGAATGTATTGATATATGCTCTCGTACGTATGGCAGACATACCGATATTTAAGAAAAACCATCGTCTGAACGAAATGGGGTTTCTCAATTCTCACTTATCAAAAAAATACAAGGTCACATGCAGCGTGAAGTCAAAAGCAATTTGCCACGGTTGCTCGACTGCCGTCGATGGACGCGTCAACTTGATTGATGTGATCCTGGAGCGAAACTAGTGGGGGACGCATGTTTTTTTGTTACCATCCACTTTCCCCCAAAAAAATCGTCTCCCTGCAGTGCCCCGTACATCCGCTAGTGGCGTCTGTTTGCTCATTTTTTTATGGTGGGGAGGTTGACTTCCTGTGTTGCGCAGAAGCACTCTGACTGCGCAAACATGCGTTAGCTCTCGGAGGCCGAGCAAATAGATCAATATTATTTTTCGTGTCCTCTCGATCCAAGGCATCTTTGTATTCAAATAACGATACACGAGTCGTAAAAAAATCGTCCACCAACAAATGTCCCTACCATAAATAAGCAGCAAACGGCCACGGGAGAACGTCAACAAAATATTCGATACGCTATATCGCTTATGGAAAAAGCGTGGACTGGTTTTTTTACGACCTTTTATCGTTTTTTAAAGGCGGGAGAAACGTGACTCGGCAGGCTATCGGTATAAATAAATACGTGTATGCTCCTGAGACTATGCGTCCAGTCGTCCACCAATTTCGACATGCGATCTGAACCCCAAACGCGAAATTGTGTTTATAGTATTGGGCATCGGAAAGATCAACGAAGCTGCTATGCTGGATAAAAGTTGTTTTATATTCGGATTTGCTGTTGAAGACTTTAATTTATGGCACGTTTTTGTCTATCCATACATTTGCTTCCATACAACTGCTTGCCGTGCCGAGCGAGTATCGACGGGAGAGTGCGAGTATGTGCCGTTTGACGTCCACAAAACGGCGGCATGATATTTTCCATTCTTCGCGGGGAGCGCGCTACGCCTAGTGATAGAGAGGAGGTGCTTGCCGTACATGAAGCGAGTATGGATGGGAGAGGAGCGGAGATGCCGCGTATCGCTCACTGAATGACGGCATCACAAATTATAAATCCTTCGTGGCGCGAGGAGCTTATATCACCAAATATAATATCAATACTATTTTCGAATTAAAATAATTGAATTACTAATAAATATAAAGCGTAACGTATGTGATAAAAATACTATTTTTGATTGAAAAAAATTGAATTTCTAATAAATACAAGGCATTTAATTTCACGGAAATGGGAGGCAAGCAGAGCCTTGCCTGCCTATATGGGCGGCCCGCCACTGCTCCCAACATAGTTTACGAATGTGTTGCTAAGCGACTAGACTGACGACAGGGCCATCATCTTGAAAGTGGGATTGGGGCGACCGTTTGGTATGAGGATGGGAGGAGGTTGACTTAGGAGCGACTGCTGCTACCGTCGCGTTGTCACATCTCTCCTTTACAATCTCCTATCGTACTCGCATCGTATTATTGAGCCAGCGCGGCACACAACCGCTTTTCAACTTTTGAACTTTTGGCGGGGAGGGTAGAGAGGAAGGGATGGCACTTCTTGCGCGTGTCGTCGGCTCGACGATTACTCGATTATCGTCATTGGGCGACGCTTAAAAGTCGCTTTTCCCCCCTGTTTCGGAAATTGAATCGACTAGACTGGAGGAGACGACGACGACGACGAGTGCGGAGGCATTGCGAGCGCCAATTAAATTAATTTTCATCCGCGCGCTGGAGCCACGAGCAGATGGTTATGGAGAGAGCGAGAGAGCTTGGGCTGTCTTGTGTGGTGCACGCGGAGTGCTTGGCATTAGTGCTTGGCAACTGCAGTGAATGTATGCGGTGGATGCCCTGGGGGATCCGAATGTCGCGGTATTTAGAAGAGTAAGTCGAATGAGTTTATTGGGGAGTTGAAGGAAATAAAAATATATTATTTATTATTGTACCTTTTATCCAATTTTTTGGAGTAAACCTGATATACATGTACGTTGCTTCACCGAATGAAATGCTACTTCCTGAAATAACCACTTTTCCACTTCATGAGAGATGATCGTCAATCGATTGCAATCCATCGTTTAATATAAAATTAATTCGACCAAACGAGTTCTAAAAAATAATAACGAAATGCTTCTTGTAGCAGGGCAGAGTGTCGTTATTTTACAACGTTTAAACGTTATGATTGTCGTGATCCAAAACTGATGCAGCTTCGCTGTCTTAACTGTATGCACTAGCTCTGTGAGAAGCTCCTCCGAACGCTCGTTCGTGTAAGACATCGGCGCTCTCCAGTTTGCCAACTGTTGTGGTGACTCCCACATTTCACCTTCCATCATAGACACGAGGGTGCAGTAATCAGCACTACGGTGATTTAAAAAAAAAATATCATTGTGTTTACCAAAAATCTCCGCTGAGTTAATTTTCCGCTGAGTTTAATCCGCTGATTAATCAGATTTCAAATTTATTTAATTCCTAAAATATGTTTTATTCCATAAAAAACACTGATGTGGGTGTTGATTTTGGTTTGATGTTGCAAATACATGATGAACGAAAATCTGAAGCGTTTAAAGTAATACTGGAGTATTTATATATTTCTTGATTTTAGTGCAAATATTGAAGCTACTCTATAGGACTAAAACTTTGGACAGAAAATGAGAGCAATGTCAAAACTTTTATTTACCTCAAAGAAAAAGGTAGAAGAAGTTTTAAAAACGATTAGTAGTCAATAGAGTAATTCTAATAAACCTTCTCGTTTCTAATTTCTAGAAAAAATGTAGTCTAGCCTCGCAGTAAGTAGACGATCCTATCGACGTCATCGACTATTTGCTAGCCTGAATGTCGCCGTACATTGTCAATCGGTTGTCGTGTGCTTCTATTTTTTCTTCCGCTTTCTTTCATCAATCGCCTTATACTCTATTTCGCTATAAATCCATTAGCGGAGAATTTTAGTTATTTTTTTTCTCACAAAAGGCAACCCAAAGTGCCTGTGCTATGCGATATCGTCTGTAAGCTGAACGCGTTAAGTATTGGCACGATTACGCTATTTCCGTCGCATTTGCCCGTTTACCAGTGCTTTATTTAATAAGAGGCCACGATATAGACTTGGGTAAATGGAACTTGCGTTCGCGTTTGAGAAACGACGAACTTCAGCAATATGCCATTCTGAGATTACGTCTACCTCAATTACATAATCGTTTAACACTTACCTGTATTTGTTTTAAACAAATAAAATACGGTGTAGGTTTGTGTAGATGTGTGCTCTAAAAAAAATCGTAAATTCGCCGAGTTCGTTCTGTCTTTAAAAAAAAATTCAAATAATTAAGATAAACGAAATTTTACGCTTAAATGGACTGACTAAATGGAGTTTAAGGTTAACTTACTTAACTTTGAACCACCAAGTTTCCCGTATAATGGAACACCAAAACGACGAGGGCGTCATAGAAACGCGATTGTAGAGCACACGCATTACGTTTTGGAACGGGCTACATAATCTTTGTTCAGTCTCAAATGTCGATTAGTTATTTTTTAAAGTATATCGTATATAAACTGATTTAAATTTTTCGCCAATGTAACTCCATCCTTCTTGAGAGATTAAAGAATTAGAGCACTAAAGCCATTGGAATTCATTAGTTTCTGTGAAAAATTAACTGGCTAGAACCTTTCCATCTTCACCCTAATTGTGAGCTATTTTGCAAGGCAACTTGTCGGAATTAGCATTGTGTGATTGCCTGACTATAGGGGGCAGCACTTGTTATGCTGACAACGCCAGCTGCTAATCTCTCGACGACGTCCTAGCTTTAAAACAGTATGGGCTGCGCTGATTTCGTATTTGGAAGGGACTTTTAGGCACGGGTATAGCGAAGGTAAAGCAGCAGCCCCCAATGCTTCACGAATAGGTTGTTAACTATGCTTCGCTTCGAGCAGCTCCAACGTAATTGCTTACGTAAGCCCGGACGGTTGTGACGCACATTTGCAACGCAAATGCGTGGTGAATTGCAATCGTTAATTAAAATGTCCTAGCGTGGATGTAATTGAATTTTGAAAAAAATGTATATAAAAGGATTGTTGGTATTATGAATGGCTTATTTGTCGTTTGTTTTACCAATGGGCCAATTAACGTCGTTCAAAATCAGTACATTAAAATGAAATGTAACACTCACCTTGAACACATAAAACATATGAAATAAAAATCGTGTCGTGCCTTTTGTAGTTGCACCCCTTTTATTTTGTTTGTCGTCACATGCAGTACACATGTGGTTAGCCCTAAGAAATCTTGCTTTCCGAATGCGATATAATGAGCTAAAAAATTGCGTCTGTGTCATTATTTTTAAAACGAAGTTTGAAATTTTGAAATAAAATATACCCTCCTAGACCTTATTATCTTTTCATTACTAACGAAATCCTTAAATACATCATAACCTGCTCATATTGGTAAATAAAAGCGGCGATAGTTAAATCCAAATGTCTCGTACGAATGTCACTGGTTTGGCGCACATCGCCCGTAGTGGAGAATAATCAAGAAAAATGCGTGCCGTTTGCACCGGCTGTGAAATGGCCGTGTTCGTTCGTCATGGCCCCGTAAAAAGGATTTCGCTTCAATTTGCGAGTCAATTAGCACAACTGCAAATCCCGAAACTGTTTTTACTCGACGCTATTATACTGAGTCACCAAACCCGAGCACACTACCCTTGTAAAAATGTCCCGGGCCAAAAGCGTAGGCGTGCGCAAAATTTGCATTTTGGAGCGCCACTCGTTTCTAACCGCGTTCAACCGTGGTTGGTTTCTGGGTTCTAATTGAAATCGGTTTTCATATGTGTATGGGGCCGCGCGCTTTAAGGAGCACGGCGCCAGCAGTCATTAGCACATTATGCTGAAGAATAAACCAGCAGTTAGTTCTCAAGATTTTGGTTTGTGAATGGCCAATTTTTTTTTTTATTCTATCGTGGGTGGAACGGAAATTACGCTTTCACTGTAAATCTAGGTACCTCAATTTGTATTCAATCCCGTATGGGTCTATCACATAATGTTATTCACAAGGTCATCGTTTTGTAATACTGGTATAAAGTTCAGTAAATTATTGTTTTTTATATTTAAATAAAAAAATACGACCCAACATGAAAAAACTTTCGTTTTCTTACGACAACCCGGATGTTTAAATGCATAGCATATTAGATGGGTAGAATCAACAATACAAAATTTTCTGTTTGCGTCAATAGATATTATTTATTGTAGGCCGATATTGCCTCAAAAAAAAAAAAAGTTTTTTTACATTTTTGAAGTTACACGGCAACGATTGCGGAATTTTCTATTTTTGTCTAAATGAAAGGGGAGTGGGAGGTGGGCACTGTTAATCCGACGAAGGATGTGTTCTGTATTGTGACGTGGGAAAACGTCGAGGATGGTTTTAAATTCTTGGACGTACGCACGTGTAGTTTAAGTCGCCTCATTTTGCCGCGCGGCTTTTGCCGGCCGCGCGTTGGCTCGGAATTGAAAATTAATGCGGCGGAAATCCAAATGGTTCATTCCGGTTCCTCAGACTTTCTGCCGTGGCGGAACCGATGCGCTGCGAGATTATTTAGCCGCAAGATCGCGCACACGCACATTGTCCTCGTGAGACCACCCCCTCAACTAACCAAGTCGTTCATTAAGGTGTCTCTCACCAAATTTCTCTTCGTTTGGCGAGATGACGGACTCGGCTCGCTTTGTGCACAATTTAATAACATAGACATTTATTTTACCTAGAAACCTTGAGGAAAGAAATGTTCAAACTATACAATTACAATATATACCCGCAAGCAGCCCTTTTTTAGGGGACCAATGGCGGGGGTCAAAGACCAGTTATGGACCAATTTGGAGTTGTTCTACTTTAACAGGCTCTGTATTTAAGACTCTGTTAGATTGTTCCACTGCCGAAACACTCTTGGGAAATAGGAATGTTTGTAGGAGTCAAACCTACATAGTGGCACTTT
>JAUJYS010005251.1:0-11211 GCA_033995665.1 Melogona broelemanni
TCATCGATAAATAAACATTATCCAAGAAGTTGCCGTTTCCCGTTTTCTCTGGTCGAAAACTACTACACCTATTTTATATATTTAATCTCAACGGCTCCTACATCAATCTCTCATAATGATAGAATTGTTAGGTTAAGAACAATTAGTTTTAATTGGTGCAAAGCTTTGATACATGGGTAGGGCGCATTTCATCATTTGCCAGGTTGTATCATTAATATATTTTGATCAGGGATCACGTGCTCAACGAACCAACTTATTCATTGGGACTCCAGCAGTTGACACCAATAACTGTCATGCCCAGAGGCTGCACAGGCTCAGACTCTGATCCAAGGTAGATATCTGAATGTATTCGGTGGACTGATTTGGATTGCTAGATAATAGATTTTTTTTTGTCCACGCCACTTGCAATCATATAAATGTACATGTATCTTGGGCTCCAAAAATAATAATATTATGCTCACCGTATTTGGAAGAGTAAATGTCGTCATGGTTTATTGGCACAGGGGAAATGGGTGATTGTGTTTCGTTCGAAGCGAATCGCTTCTAGCTGAGTGATTGGCGCGCATAATGCCAGCTGTCGCCTTTCGTTTATTTAATTTCGGTAACATCAGTGATTGTACGATACGGTCGGAGAAGAAATGTATTTTTTTTTGCGTGGACCAGGAATTGTCCCGTAGAGCTCGACAGCATTGCTAATGACTCGGATCTACCATTTGGGCGCGTATATACTAAATTACGAGTACGTAATCGCGGGCGCGATTCTTGCAGCGAATTAAGATAGTCTTTTTATTTTTTTTTGTCAAACGCCTTCGAAAAATTTCTGCCACGTTGGCGGGCACGGCGTGTGTGTGAGAGAGAGAAGTGAGACTCATAATTCGCAATTAAAAGGTTTTTCTTTCCGCTCCGTTTTTCGGTTGAGCCGACTCGGCAGTTCTTAATTGCCTAATCGAAAAAGGTACAGTAAGTGGATGCCATTAATTACAGAACTCCAACCACAGCAATGTACGAGTGATACCCACTTCATAATAGGTAGTTTCAAGCCTGAAAAAAAAAATTATATTTCTTTCTAAACTTTCATCTGTATGTTTACACATGGATTGATATCACGTGGGTGGTTTCATCGCGAACCAAAAACTTGTTGTGTCCCTCGCGTCGTCTCCGGACCCTCGACTCTCGACCCCCGACTCCTGGTGATTTCAAGGAACAGAGCCTAAACTGAATCGTACTTTTTGTATTGAGATTTTAAAATGCACGTTTTTCAGTCTTTAGGATAATCTCTCGCGAAATGTGGATTATTTGTGTTTTGTATGATTTTAGATTGGTCCATTCTAATTATAAACTCAATGGAGATACCTTTCATCAAATTTCCGGATATAAATTTTTCGAGCGGTGGATCTTTGGAAGAGGCTGTTTGGAATTTTGCTAGTCGCATTTTTTGCAGTAACATTTTTATGTTGCAAATCAGACAGTGGAAAATTCTTATATTTATTGAGCCTTACAGCGTATCGTGTGTCCACAATTTATTCAGACTAATATTTATTGAGGGTTGTATCTCGCATAATCAGGTTTCTCAATCGGATACAGTGGTTACTACTTTTTCTCTGGGCGATTTTGGTGTAGATACAAAATTCGTATATTTTATTGTTAGTATGGCCGGCTGAAAAAAAAAATTGTTCTCCCAAGTACACGTTTCTTATTTGGCAATTCGAAAAGTTTTCTAGCTTATTTGATCATCAGACAGTAACACAGTAACACTGGTACATGCGTTGATATTTTTTGTCTATTTCACTACAGTCGGGTCGTTACGCGTTTCTTATTTTCCCCAGTTCCTTTGACTTTTTGCTCGTTATTTAAACTTTTCTCAACATGGTTTCCCCTCGACTTGAAAAAAAGTAGCAAAACTTTATCGCTCTGACGCGAGATTTTCACTACATTTGCGTTTGGTTTTATCTGCGTATCATTTCGTCGTAGTACCTTCACAGCTAGCAACTAAGTTTTTTTTTTTACATCTTTGCCGGTCGCAAAAGCAGATTTGTGCAAAGATTAGTCTTGCACGCATGAAATCTTGCGACAATCGCAGCGATGAACTCGCATACACCTTCACCTTGTTCGCACTAATAATTTTGCTTGGCCAGTTTTAAAATTACATTTTTGAAATTATGATGTATGAACTCATTTAGAAAGGAAAACGCTCGTCTTCTGTGCTTTGTGCCTCCGTGTCGCGGCGATTGTCGCAAAAACGATCGAGTGGACGGCTGTTGTCGCTGGGCCCCACTAGCGTGTCGATGCTCCTCGGATGGCCAGCACTCTCTATCGTCTCGGCGTTGGCGGCCGATTATGACCGAAGAAATATGGTTTGGAGCGGTCGCATCATCGGCGACAGGCGTCACGTGGAATTGTATTAAGAGGCCGAGAGTATGTAGTGGTGGTGGGGTGGGGAAAGGTTGGATGTGAATCGTGGGGGAGCAAGTGAGGCCAGTCATGTACCGAGCAGGTCTTGTGGAGTTTGCGTTTTTGATTTTTTTTTTGTGTTTAATTTTTTCCACTCTGTTAGAATTTTTTGTGCAAAACCAATTTTTATTTTTTATCTATTTATTCAAATTCTACACTCTTGGAATTTAAACAAGTAATATCTAAGTTGTACCATTTTTTTCTTCTTTTCTATTGATTGATTTCAGTAACTCATACATAGGTGTATGCAGGTGTGTGCAGATATGCAGGTGTGTGCAGATATGCAGGTGTGTGCAGATATGCAGGTGTATGCAGATATGCAGGTGTATGCAGATATGTAATCACATTGCTGGCATACACAATTTTCATTACTCTTTGCTAACATATTGCGCGCTACAAAATATTGTTTGTAATATGTGGGGAGATTTTTGAACTCTAATTGTGTTCTACGTCCTAGGTTCTAATCCCATGTCGGGTGACGTTTACTTGTTAAAAGTAACCCGTAACCCGTTAAAAGTGTATTTCGCAACGCTAATAAAAAATACAATAGCATTACCAAATAAACCAGTCTGTATCCCATACGCTTTCACGCTTTTTGCAGAGTTAATTTATTTTTTTAAATGCCTATTTAAAAAAAATAACTCTGTAAAATGCGTTGTGTAGTAAAACTGCCGAGTTTCGGTGACGATTGTTGTGATTCACTTTTACCGCTTTGCAAACTGCGACTGGCTAGTTATGAAACTTAGCAATGCGTGTTCGTGCATCCGCGATGGCGCGTGGGTTTGTCCGCTTTGCTTTTCTAATGAAATGGAATCCAAGATTTCGCATAGACCTACTCGCTACTCCGCTCCACCGCCACCCTTCGCCATCCCCTACCATATAACCGAGCGCATCTCTTTGTGCATGTAGCTGGAAAAAAAAAACAACATCGTGGCCAATGTCGTGCACACACGGAGTCACTCGTTATGAGCAGAGTCTGTTTGCTGCAAATGTAGACATAGTCAAATTGGAAATATGCAAAACATGCGTGCGTTGAGCCAAATTGCTGCCTTATACAATGAATGATGTTGAGACTTCGTCGCTTGTCGACACGCCTATATTATATATTTTTTTATCCTCCCTCCCCCCCACTCTCCCACTCCCGTATAACGTTCTATTAAATTGTCTTCATTGTCGGAAAGACATATCTCGAAAACGTATACATGTATGTACAACGGAGTATATATACTTTTGTATACGTATACAGTATATGAAAATCATCTTGAGATCCACCACTGAATGAGGCATTTTTCCTCTTCGTTGTGTTTATGCAAAAAACTAGACCTTTATCCGGGCTACTCCCGGGAAAATATAACATGACGTCACAGTGTGGCCTTTACTTTAAAAAGGGTTGTTCGTTCCTGTATCGATAGTACAACCATCGCGGCGTCGAAATGATTAATTTTGTTAAATTCACCAAAAATTAATTTCTACTAATTTCTGCTTGAAAATAGCGGGGCTGTTTGTCTTATTTCCCAATGTTCGGCCCAGTATCAAGAGCGTAGATTGGCGTGCTCGTTTTTGGATGTAAGTGACGGAGATACTGACGGACACAAAACGACAACCAAGAATTATAGTATTGATGTCATTATTAATAGGGAGAAAAATTGTAGTTAGTTTTTTGTCCGATTGCTCAAAGTATCGCCCAAACTGCAGCGAGCGCCAGCCGTTTCACAATGCACCTGAAAATAAATGCTGAGCGCAACAGTGGTCTCGAGAGGATCTCTATATACAAACAGCAATCATTTGTATTCCATTTTTGCTGTCAGAGACAATGAGGCATTCTCATCCAATTGCAACGCTCGGTGCCTTTGTTTTTTTTTTCTCTTCCCTACACATTAGATGCATTTTCAAAGTCTTGAGCATTAGCTGTGTGTTACTGTTTATACGGGCATGCCACTCACTCAGTCTTCCTACTCGCTTCGTGCGACATGTCTCGGCATATACTCGTCGTATATACGTTTACATCTGTATATTTTATACCTCGATGCAGTTTCGGTCGTCGGAGAATTAATGCAGGGCCCGACACGGTTTAAGTGTGTACTTTGCGATGTTGCGCATTTTTCGCTGAATTTCGTAGAATCTTTGTACAAAACTGAATATTTCGACTCGCAGCGGAACGACTTTTCTAAACATAATTACATGTACAGGATATTGTGTTGCGTGTGTCAAATTTATGCTATTTGGGAAGGATATTACGTAAAATATAGTTTAATAATTAATACCTGTGAAAATGGAATTTGATACGTTAATGAGAATTTTTATTGGTTTTGTATGCGTTTTCCGCGGCTTCAAAATGTGCATATATTGTTTAAAGAAATTAATTTAAACTAATTTTTTTTGCAAAACCCACAGTTTTTATCCATTCTCAACCACGCGAGAAATCGTACCTGAATATATCTTTAAAAGTAAAGGTTATATTTTTAGGTAGGTTTATTGGCCAATTTTACATTGCTGAAAAAAAATTCTTCGTCTTAAGCAGAACAAATTCGCTACCTTTCGGATACGTTTTCCTGACTATTTTTTCCGCATACACGAGCAATAATGCATAGTTACGCGTCGTCTGTAGACGCAACCTGATTCGAAACGGTGTAATTCGATCCCAATTAGTCGTAGATGATGCTGGCTGGCTGGCATTGCGCTGCGTCGACTCGTGGTATCGATTTTTTGTTTTCCGCGACGTCAAAATATACCGGTATACACTATGCAGGGTGTCCCATAAAAAAAGGAGTCGGAATTGTCTAGCCTGCAAATTGTGTAAATATTTACTGCAACCGTTAAAATGTTACTGTTTTGTGTAAATATTAAAAATGTTTGGAAATGTTTGCACAAAGTTTGTTAAGCTATTCGCAAATTAATTTCCAGATTTTTTGTTCGAAGCGTGCGCCATTCTTTTACAGAAATATAAGCCCGGAAACACATGCGCTACTGTTGGTCGATTTTATGATGGTTTACACAAATGGCTTCGTGGTCGGATTTTCCTAGTTAAAAACCAACTGCTTAACTTGTCATGCTTTCTTTCGTACTGGCACTTCCTGTTCATGCACAACGCTTTGCGCGTCCACTCTTGATAGACAATCCTTTCTCTCGGGAAAGTATTTTAGAAATAATTGCCTAGCACTATAATTTCTTGTTTTTCGTTTTCTCAATTCGGTCTTTCCTCGCTGAAGCCAAGTTGAACAGGCATGCGATTACATTGGACGTCGTAATGCTGCGTCCTCTATGCACGGATAATTTTACAGCGGCATCCAAGCGCGGGAAATTTGAAAATAATATGTGGATTTACTTAAGGTCCAAGTTTAAAGGCGATCGGTCAACGCTTGGCGAATATGCGATGAAATATATTTTGGTTCCTTTGTTTTTGAACCACCCTGCCTGCCGTATATTAAGGCTCTAGACCTAACATTGCATGCTGAGTATGCCCAGTACCATAATACTGAACCGCAGGTAATGAACAAAACTGTGCGGATAGCGAACGAGCACAGTTGAGTAATTATTAACGATTCCTTATGTATATAGCCGTGCGTGTGTACACTACGTAGATGCGTATACTGTATATGGTAGTTGGTGCTGCGTAGCCGACTCTACATGTATATGTATGCGTCGGTACTACTCATTATTTCTATAAATAGGCCTTCGTATAGATTCGTGATTGGAGCGTATGCGCTCGGCTATGCAGGAAAACGAGTCCCCCTAGTCATATTCGGGGGGTTCGCTCTGGGACAACGAATTTGCATCGCGCTCTATACACAATAACGACGATTTTTAAAGTCGTTCGATGTTCGAATCGCGGTTTTCTTCAAGGTTGTTGCACAAAAAAAAGCACCGATTTGTTTTCGAAGTGGTACTTGTTTAACGATATTAAAAAAAGGTTAGGTTAAACAATTTTTTTTTATTCCGGATCACTGTAGTGATTAGCACTACAGGATGTTATTGTACCCCTCGTGTCGCTGTGGAAATGTGTGAGGGGCACATTCCAGTACCACATAATCGAATAAACGAAAGCCTGCGCCTGGAATCGTACCCGGGTCCACCCGCTTAGTAGACTGTGACCATATCCACTTAGCCACGGGGGCCGCAATTCAAGTTTGATAATTAAGGGTTACCTTTTCTTGAAGGGAACTTTTGATGCAAATACGGTTGCATGCTATATCTCCCAATGGAATTACGGAAAATAGTTTCTATCTTTCTAAATGTAAGCTTGAAAAAAAGCAAACTTGGCCGTGAAAGTCCGTATGTCGTGGTAATAATCACAGTAGCAATGCCGCTGCCCCGTGTAGGTTGGCCATCGTCGCCCGTAGCGCACACAAACCACACGAACACCTAAGTAATCCAGCGAAGCGTGCATTCGGGGTTTTATTCAAAGCGCAGTCACTCCTTCACAAAAAAGCTTGCGGCGTGCGCGTTATTTGAAAGGCTGGAGAGTAAATTTTGCGATATCGACCGAGATAGTTCCTCTTTAATCCTAGTTGGACGTCCTACTTCTTTAGAAAGTTACGACGCAAAAAATATTTTAAGAAACTGTGCTCCTGTTCGCGATTGGAATAATTCAGCTTCTATGGAATCTAACGTTTCTCTCACACTATATGGGCTGTTGGTTATCCCAAGTCCCAGTCGCGAATAGTGCGCATAACGATGCTGATGTGCGTGCTTAATCCGATCTCTCGAATCTTGTTTTCGATACGCTCTTGTAGAACTGAAAAAAAAATTAAACGTCGGTTGCTGGCAGAGAACCGACTTCGCCGATGGGAGATCGTGCGTTTATTAATCAATTAAGACGGAATTGCAGTTGGCGGTAATTGCCAATGATGGAGTCTCGATGCTCGTCCTTTTCGGGCTCAGCTAAATTTGTAGGCGTGCGTCTGTTTGGATAGGCGAATTGGGGGCTGGGGGCGGGAGGGGTAGAGGAGGTCGGAGAGAAAAATCCCGGCGGGGACTGTTTTGTCATGCTGAAACCTAAGTTGCCAGTTTCCCCTTGTGCTCTACTGGAATTTATTTATGATGTGGGGATGATGATGCTGCTGATGATGAACGAGTACGTTTATCGTTTAATTGAGATTAGCGTTAGCGCTTTTCAAATTACGATGTTGTAAATCTAAACTCGTTTCGCTCTCTGCTTTCATCGTTCTGGCTTTTCGAAAGTGGCAACATTGGAATAGAAAAACAAATCTGTGAATATTCGAACAAAATCTTCACCACAAAATATATTTATTTTGAAAAATACGTACGTATATAAAAATATTTATTATTTTAGAAATTGTCATAAAATTCGAAAATATAAAATAAAATATTTTATTTGTAGAAATTGTCATACAATCCTTGAAAGATTCGTAAATTCTAATGGCAATAGTGCCATCTGGTTATATTGCGAAGCACTGAAAGTATAGAGTTGTATTTTCACCAGCAATCTTTACATGGAGTAATTATTAGGAGTACTAATATTTTAGGTATAAATGAAAGTCAAGAATCTGGTGTTTTTGCCCTCGGTTGATAGATAGGCAAGATGAAGAAGAAACATGTCTGCTGCTATCCCAATTCAGACGCAAATTGTCACACTTATTATATTATTAATGATTCTCGTCAATCGGACGATAGCCAGTTGGAAATAACATGAATTTCGTTATGTTGCTGGTACATTTTGAGTAAATCTCCGTATGTGATTTTTTGTACATGTTTTTCGGATGATTACACTCGTTGCCTATTTTGCGCCCGGGCTTCAAGCGATATAGGTAATGGCCAGTAGCTGTAATGCGGCTTGAATAATTTATGGCGCAGAATGAGGACCCCGATGCTGAGTTGTCCGTGTCTCTCGGGGTGGTGGGAGGGGGGTGGGTAGGGATGGCAGTCTAGGTGGCCAATCCTGCGGCCCCCTCCCCCCGACGTTTTATGGGCCTCCAACCGGGAAACCCATTGACTCGAACGTGGCGCAACGTACGTTGGCCGGGCCGATGGTGGCGCCCCCCACTGCCGCCAAATTTCATTTTTCAATCTTTAGCGTTGCCTCGATCGGTCCCTGATGAAAATGGATGGTAAAAAATTGTTTATTGATGGTAATCGTTTGTTTGTGATTTATGTGCGCCTAATCCTGGGACCTAACGTGATGTCCAACTTCCATGAATGCTAAGTTTAAATTAATTCTTATTCGGTGATGTGCGGCTTGGTAGAGGGGATACATATTAATTTTAATAATTTTCCTTATTTGTCACAACACCTTGCCTAGTTTCAGTTTCTCCCCTCTGCAATTGACCTATTATAATTGTCGCCGCTAGTGACAATTATAATTATAATTAAATGATAAGTCAAATGAGAATTTACTTTTTGGGGTGCTGAGAGCGCTGTATGTCTATTCGCAAGCAGCCACAAGGGAGAATATGGGCGATAGTTTAACTATGCAGCGATTGTTTTATTATTAGTTTTCCGATCACATTACCATACCTGCAGCCGAACAGATTTTATGGAACGTCGTAAGTGGCACCCATATCTGTCATGCATAGAGGCCATAGAGCCGCCAAAAGTAATGGATGTATGCAGTGGTGAGTGGGAGGGTATTTGGAGGATTGATGCACCCGGCAGCAAATGTAGGTCGTGGGTAATTTCACATGCCAGCAAAATTCGTTTTTATAACGTTAAAAACTCGAAATTTGATGGGTGGCCATCTGGCCGCGACGTACATGTGTATAGTTCTCTTTGGAGGGGAGGAAGCCTATGCTATGATGATTGGAGTAAGACTGGCGGGATAGTTTTTTGTGTGCTGCCCATAAAAGTAAAAAGGGTTAGTTGTGTGTGGGTCCGATGTTGTGTCTGACTGGCGATCCCGGCGCGGCGTCTGTGCCCCCCCAGCCGGGAGTTGGCTGGGAATTGCGTTCGTCGCTGGACATCATCATGCGGGGACGGCTGCCTTTTTCCCCCAGTTTCAATCCGGTGTAGCTCTCTGCCAGACGGTCACTGGAGACCGGACATTGTCGGACACGCGGCGGTTCACGAACCTTCGATGGACCACTTTTGGTTCCGCTCATGTGTTCCACGTATTTGGCCATTTCAATTTCTTTCGTTGAACCAATAGGACAAAATATTCATTACGTTTCTTTAGAGTAGAGAAGATCCAAAATAAGTGTTTATTTTTTAATGACCTATCTTCGTGAAACGCATATACTCGAGCATTCACTTGACGTCTTTACTGGGGGTTATCATTAAAAATTTTCTCGCAGTTGGTAGCTACTTCATGTATATTTTTTCTCTTCAATTTCTGGTAATTGCAATATTTGGCTATGGGAATACAATAGTTTCCAACACAAAGCAAATATTTCGTCAACATATGTACGAGGGACAATCAGTAAGTACCTGGTACGGTCATTCTTTAATAAACATATTTACGAACCATTTCATTAAAGTGATATATTTTTCTTTCATTTAATTATTAGATTATTATTCGATCTCTTCTAGCACTTGAAAGCTAATTTAAATAAATAGGTCTAAGTAAATCTAGTCTAAGTAAATAGATCTTTGTCCTCATGGAATATGTGCATGTGCAATGGTCGAACCGTCCTGGGTTTGAACTTACAACCCTTTGATCCACAAGCAGACACTGTATCCACTTGACTACCAAGAAGTTTGCCCTTGTTATTTATTTTAGTTAATCATTTTATATATTTTCTATTGTATTACTTAGATTGAGAAATCCAACCCGTACGAAAATACCGGTTTCGCCCCAGTTTCTTTGATCATACGATATATGGGCATATATTTGATCATTGCGAGCAACAAGTTTTGCTATAGGTGGCACGGTCACAACCGAAGTTCCGCTACTCGGAACAATTACAAGCGCATTTATCACTAAAGTAGTGTCTTCCCTGGAATTGTAAAGAATTTTTCAATTAACCACATTTCAAGTGCGGAGTGGCGGTGTAATGGGAGTTTGTAGTCTCCAATGGCATTAAAACTGCTTTGGAAAGTGGTTGGTAAGGAATTCGGTTTTGTGTGTGTTCTCGAAGTAGAAGGGATGGAGGGGGGAGGGCTGGGGTGCTCGCCATCCGACGATAGGTTTATGTATCGGGCCCATTAAAGTGGCTTCAAGTATGGGAGCTTGGTGGAGCGAAGAGTTGTTTTTTTCTTTCTAAATTGTTCGGAAATGGCACTCGCTCGGGGTAACCCAATTTTTTATTACGATTTCGAGTATTTCCATTAAGGACCGACTGGTGATGGTATTCGAAGAACGTCCGGATAAAGTCGACAGTACATCCCCCAACTAGTTAGTAGATTATGGTTTGTCTACTAACTTAATGACATTTAACATTACCGTAAAACAAGCAATCGTGTGTTTGGCACGTTCGAGACTTCAGTGAAGATGGTTCGGCCAAGTTGGGTGCGTAAGAAGCTCGATCGAAATCACGGGTGGTTCTATCAAAGAACGAAGTCGACGAGCTGCTAATCAACGAACAAAAAAGGTCTGAAAATCTGTTCTTGGGTGGAACTTCTTGAAAGGTCTAGAAACTGTCTAAAAAGGTCAAGAAGCTTGACTCGGCTTTCTTGAAAGATCTAGAAATTGTCTAGAATCTTCTAAAAAGGTCTAGAAAATTTTCTTTGAGTTGGGTATTACTGCCATTTTTGGTGACGTTGTGCCCTCGATACGTCGGACTTATAAATTAACTAGCTTTAAGTCCGGCTTCGCCCGGTTGTGTATTGCGCCATGCGTACCTTCTGTCTTTTGTTGAATAATTTTTG
>JAUJYS010005252.1:0-11210 GCA_033995665.1 Melogona broelemanni
CCTACATCTCTTTATTGCACTGCACGTGTTTTGTATAAATTCAGTATAGGTCACGTGCTGGCTTCACACAAACAGACAGACAGACGGAAGGACACCATTTTCAGTCTTATAGTATTAGATTCCACCAAACCCATTTAAAAATAATGCGTATAAAATGCAAGTCTCTTGGAAAGCAATGAAATTTATCGTTTGAAGCATTCATGCCTCTTTTAATTAATCCTTCACGCTAATATTTATATTTACCAATACTTCCTCCAGCAACAATGTATGCTCTATGAACCCTATCAATCAACCCTATCATTTGAATTTTTAAAACAACACAAACACCTGCCGTACAACGCTCGTTTTGGGCTCGCCGGTCTTAAAAGGATTCACTTTCCCGAAGCAAGATACATGTAGATAGATAGACGCAGATGGATGACCAAAAATAAGTGAGCTGTGCTCCTCCGTCTTAGAAGGGGATTATAGCTGGCGATGGTTCGTCTCCCCCCGATGAACAAGTTTCGCCGTTTCTCGATATTCAAATAACTTATATTAATCTTCTTATTTTTATCGCACTACCAAAGCGAGCATCGCCGGATATTAAATTACGTTTCGGCTTAAATTTTTGGTTCTCGCACCTTTGACAGATCCCCGACGACATCGGAATTAGGAAAAACACAACTGGTTGTTTCTCACAATACCACGGCGGTGCCACAACATTTTTATTTTAACTCTGCGGCACCATTTGCATAATTACCTGCCAACTACAACTCCAACATCACGACGTTACTTCGCGAAACTGCAATTTTAACAGCGTGAAAAACCATTTCGTAATTACCCGTCAGCTGTAGTTAGAACACAGATTGCCGTAGTCGCGACACAAACGCGCTAAAACCAGAGCGCTTAAGGTGGGTCCAGACAAGTATCAAGTCGGCGTATGAAATCACAGTCTGTATCCATTTTTTTTTAACCAAACTCCAGTATCAAAATGATACAAAGATCGGATCGGAGATGTTCCCACCAAAAATCAGTATTTCCCAGAAACATCAAAGGGATGGTACGTGATACAGATACAAACAATGTGGACGGGCAGTATTTTCCCGCGATCACTGTAGGTCCCGCCCCTTCCATCCATCCTCTAGTCAACACGATTCTTCATCAATTTTTGTTATATTTATATACTGCGAATACGGTGGCAGAGTGGTCGAAAGAACAAGACCAGGAACTTCTCAATATTTATCAGCATTACTTTATTTACTTTGCACATTTACTATGTACTTGAGCAGTCATATTGGCCACAGTTTGATTTGCCCAACTTTTAGAATTCGCCTGTTTTAATCCGGTTTAACTGACGCGTGTCTTTCATAATTTTCGTGTTTACCGGTGGAGTTTAGACGCCAAACTATAACTCCTCCCGTACGAAATCGTCCCCAGATGGGGTCCCTCCACTATTTTGCAGCGGTTAGAGAAAGAGAAATACACTGCTGTGCATTAGCGGAACGCAGGAGATGTAATACTTAACGCGACCATTGTAATTTTGAGTAATGCGAGACGTCCCACTATGAAGGCTGACAATCGTCGGCGGAGTCCCCGGTTTCGGCAGTAAAAAATGAATCAAAGGCGGTTTGTTGTGGATGCCGGCTAGGAAATGAGTGCACGTCGGTCTTAACCCGTGCCTCATCTCAGCCACTCTGTGCAGTCAAGATAAAATAAAATGACTTCAATCTTCAGAGACCAAACGCTAACAAGGTCAAAATATTTCCCCTGTCTCTCTGACATATAATTACTCTCTCCCACTTGCAATCGAAACGAATTGATAAGCTAAAAAATAAATAAAGTCGAAAAACTGTTAGAATTTTCAATACTCATGTCCGAACTATTTTTTCACCGGCAACAATTCAGTGATACGTCTCCGGTGACGCACTGGGAAGCGCCAATCGCCGCTAGTGGCGCGCAAAGCCGTGCCAGTTTCTCGAATAGTAACGGAACCGAGTCGTACGGGATTCTGTGACTTAAAAGACACAAGAGTCGGAGTGGCGGAGGCACGCCGACAGCGAAGTCGTTAGCCGATTCAAAGAAAAAGACATGGCGAAAGCGAAATGTGTGATTATTTCCCCCCACAGCGAAACGTACAGTTGCGTTAGGTCTACATTTATATACAGTATACATACACCGTGATTCATAAGTATGCGTTCCCCCCCCCCTGCCGTTGCTCTATTACTTAGCTAAAAATGACCGCATTGTTATGAAATTTGGCACAAACATAGAGTAAATCATTGCGAAATTTTGAGCTATTTCAGTTGATGTTCAAAAAACTTTCAACAACTTTGATCGCAATTTTGCCTTCCTCCGTGAACGCATTGTTTACAGCAGTGATAAGACGATGCAGTGCGCGCCAGTTGTTTTTTTAATTCAAATTTCCCGCTACGAATTTTTCATTTTAATGGTGGCGCTGCGTTAGAGCAACTGGCGCGCATTGCATCGTCTTCTCCCTTTTGATTATAGTGGCGTTCTGAAAGACAAAATTTCTTGAAAAAAACATTGGAACGAAAACTCAAATAGCTCAAAGATTCGCAATGATTTGCTCCATAGTTGTGCCAAATGTCATAACAATCCGGCTATTTTTAGCTGAGTTAATGGATCTTCGGTGGTAGGGGGGTAACGCAAACTTATGAATCACGGTGTATATGTTTCCAACAGTCGTGTATGTGTGTACTGTACACATAGACACAGCACTCTGTTCAGCCATTAAATAATACACGCCAAAGTGGTGTGTGTGTGTGCCGGGGACTGATGGAAATTTTTTAATGCAGCCCAAAGAGCAGACAGACACATCGTGAACATTAGAAAACATCCTAAAAGGATTCCCGCGCGGCAAATCCCTAGTGTAACGGCGCATACGAGTACATGTATTCTAGAAATGAAATATTTAGAAAGTATTGTCATCTCATATCTATATTAAAGAAAACTCGACCGGTGCGAGGAGTACATCTAATAAAATAAGGCGGCAGACACCACACAAAGAAATATTTTTCAAACCTGCGTAATAAATAATGTATCGTAATGATGTGCATGTGACATGTAATGATGATGTAATAATGTACGCTGTAAGTAATGATGTATTCCAAAGAACAATTATTTGAATGATGTAATCCAGAGAACAATTATTGTAGTGATGTAATCCAGAACAACAAAAATTGTAATGATATATTCCACAGAATAAAGATTATCATGATGCAATACAAAACAAACTTGATGATTTTATTGAAATAAATAAAAGTTAAATTTGTAGATACGACAAGAAACAAAATTCAAAATATACCCGTAAATAAATAATGACTCAAAAAAACTTTCTTTCCTGACAAAACGAGCCTGCTTCAATTTTGGAATTAGATTAAAATATTGCACGATCTAAACGGTTCCAACCCTCCACCCCCCCCTTCCCCGAATCAATTTACATTTTGTACGTTCCAAACGTTTGTTTCCCCAAATGTCACTAAAATCCACAAAGCCATTCTATTTGAAAAAATAAATATATAAAAATGCCATTTGACGGCACCTTTTCACCAGTACGAGACCCTGCGCCGAGATTCGAACCCGGGACCATCCGCCCATCAGCAGTGTGTTGCCATACCCACTGAACTAGACGGATCGTACAATTCTTCGCACAATATAAAAACACAAAGTTTCAAACGGGGTAACTTGTGCACTTTAATTATTATTTTTCATAGACACACACCTTTCGTGTTGAGAAACAACAAAAAAAATACAGTTGAGCATCGTGGCGTGGTGGCAACGGCAAAGGTTACATTGGTGCCGGTTTTATTTTCCGACCATATGGCATGCAACGCGATCGAACACCCAACCCACCAAATTTAGCATAAACCAAGATTATGAATGCAAATCGATAACTAAAAGGCGTCGTAAAATAAGATATTACCGAACACGCGAGAGTCGCGAGAGCCAAGCGAGGTGCAAAATTCCGGTATCGCCCCATAAACGCTGCGGCGTAACGGCGCTGAATACAATTTCGTGGGGGAGGTGGTTGTGCTGCTACATACCATTTGGCGACGCACGAAAGAAGCCACGGAATACATTATCCGAATTTGTTTTTCTTTCTACTTTATTCGCGGAGATGAACGGGAGATTATATTCCCATCAGCATGGCAAACACCGAATTTCTACACGCTGTATACCGCACATTGCTGCACGAGTACTATGATACAATGGTGCTGGCGCAAGCCTGAAATACCTGTAAAACGTAGTGTGTACATTGAGGAGTCGATCCAAAACAGGGAGGGGCTTCGCCTCGTTCAACAGCTATCCTGTTCATTGTGTCTATTTCAACTTTTTCTTGATAGCGAAATTTGGTCTCAATTCACTCGGTGAATTTTGTATGCGGTTCGAGATTAGCATATTTGAACATTACGTAGCATATTTGAAATAAAAACAATGAATCGATATTTTATCGTGTATTTCATCGTATCGATATTTTAGTGTCGGAAACTCGACAACATTTGCTTGAAAATGCCAATTTATACCGCAACAGTATAATGGAAATATGAAACGGAATTTGTAAGCATTTTATTATTTGCAATAGCTATATTTTAGAAAGTAAATGTAATGGACCCGTATCCGCGAATTTTCGTTTGATGGCGATTAAATCACTCAAGCTCACGTTTCCCATCTTCGCATACGCACCACATACACTTACCTACACAGTAACCTACACGGTACATTCACAGTAAATAATATAATACAAATAATTAATACTGAAAATATTCTAAATAAAAAATAGTAAAAATAATAAGTAATAAAAATGTAAAATTATAATAAATTCAATCCACTCCAAAGAGGATTCGAACCAGGCATTTAGCGAATCGCGATCGAATTAAGAAATTAAACCAGCGAAATTGTTCCGTATTATTAATATAGCTCCCCCCCCCCTTAAATTCTCTCATCGGCTTTATTCACGTCTATTATCCGCGGCTTATAGGTCAATTACCATAAAGGACATGACGGCACCAAAGAAATGTTTTCCCCCCATTCGAATATTTGTTCCCATTTGAATAAGTTCGCATGTTAACACGCATTACGCCATAGGCGGCCATAACGGTAAGTATGACGTCATTGGTGCTCGTCCCCCCCCCCCTCCCCCCCGACATACACACGTTTTTTTTCCCCAGCAATTCAAACTCGGCGTTTGAATCACTCGCACGAGACGTGACAAAGTCGTCACCGTCGTCGCTGCGACAGGTAAGCGATAACAATGAGAAACGGGGCGCCCGCCATTAGTCATTTCGGCAAACAAATAATAGAAGTGGGTGTGGATGTGGGGGAGGACAAGCTATAATGTCGTCAATACCGCGAAACAGGCGCGGGAGAAGCTAGAACGCGAGCGTGTGAGTGAGAGAGGAAGACAGGAAGTGGAATAAGTCGAAGACGGGGAAATTGCGTTCAATACGTTTTAAGCGCGTTGCGTGAGGGAATGCAGATCCGGACTATGCAGCGTGTGATGACTATGGAACTAAGTGCCACGGTGCTTGCAAGTGAGCGTGTATAGGGCCCCGTCGAGTTGCAGTTTAAAGTAAACACGGTGCAATTTTTGTTATTGCTGATGTTGAAAAGACTGCCATTACCATTGAATTTACTTTGCTGGAAAAGCACGATGCTGTTCGATGAAGGTTAGAACAGGAATAATTTAGTTTCAGTTGGAGGTACAGTACACTTGGGTAAAAATGTTTTAAATTGGCATCTTTACTTCTAAATCGAAATCCTTTCCATTAAAAAAGATTTGCTTGAAACATATTTGCTCTTCCGTACAACTGGATGCTGCATCAACAGATCCAAGGATCGTATAAACGATCGCCCTCGCCGGGATTCGAATCCAGGGACCGTCACATCAAAAACAGGTCTTTCAAACGAGTTGCAACGAATCGTACAAGTTAACTGATTAGTTAATTAATTTGTTGAGGCATTATTTGTTGATTTGTAAAGGCATAACCTACCACCACAAGGCCTTATTCTCGGGACGCCCCGATGTTTAGGCGAATCAAATTAGATGAATCAATGTTTAGGCCCATGCTTGTGGTCGATTATGCCTTTAAATTTTCTAAATTTCGAAATAGTGGCACATAGATAGAATTGAAAATATTTTCTGCATTTACAGTACAACAGATGTCCAAAAAACCAGGACAGCAATTGTACCAAATGACTAAGCGTGTCCACAAGCATACCCCGCACCATAAATCATTATTCACCCCCCCCCCCACTTCCCCTACTCCCCAGCATAACGCATGACTGCACAGAAGCGTCTGATTAGCACACTACAAGCCTCTGTGTTCACCGGTATACATACACACACGCACAGAGTTGTACAAAGATTGGGCAAAATAATGGAAACACCACTATTTGTACACCAAGAATTTGATCTATTTTGGCCCCCACTCGTACAAAAGGAAGTGTTTCCATTATTTTGTCCATCCCCTGTATGTACTGTAGTGGCAGCGGCACTAAACCACAGCTGCCACGGCTGTCGACACTGGTGCTAGACTGAAATCATCATAGTGCGTGATACTTGTGTGAGTGGCGATGACATGTTACAGTGCGCCGTATTTATTGCCGTTGACGAGCCGAGTACACGGTCTGTTGGACCCCCTTGAGTATGTGCAATCACTGCCCTGGATAGGCGCCGGGTATTGGAGGGAAGACCGCCGGCGAGGGGCAGCACGTTGACTTTACACTCGTAATTACTGGTCATGTCCATATGCGAGATCGCTTGATCGTATACAATCAGAACCCTTAGAATAATCAGATTATTTATGCTTTGGTTTTTAGTCTTAATTTACTAACCGTGACTAGCATTTGCATTAATTAAAATTATTCTAAGCCGGTCAATTTAATGAATTTGAACAGGTTATACGATTTCGAGGCAATTGTCAATTGGCGCTAAAAAAATCTATTTAGCGTCAAGCCTAAACACAATCTTGTTTTATGACACACCCGGTAAAAGATTTTCAATTTGTAGGAATAATAACAATTTTTGTTTATGCAATAGGTGTTAAGATTAATTAACGGATGGCAATTAATTGTTGTAAAAAATATGTTTTTACAGGTACAATTGAATCAAAATAACTTATTTTCTATTGTATTCAATATAATTTGACTATTTATTATTCTTCCATACAATTTGGTACAGGAACAACTGTTCTAAAATGAAATAAGGAATTCAAAAATGCGAGTAAGATTCATTGTAGCCCAGTCGGTATTGGGCTGACTGTGGTGCGGCGGTTCTGGGTTCGATTCCAGGTGCGGTTCACGTTAATTTGATCCCGAGGTACTGGGGAAAACTTGCTCCTGAGACATTACCTTAGCAACACGAGGGATACATAATAGACACCTGTAGTGGGGTACAGAAACTACTGCGATAGTTGAAAGAAAATGACATATTTATTATTACACTTTTTAAAATACAGATAAAGAATTTTGAAATGCAATGTTTCAAAAGGAGTTCTCCTCAAGCGGCAAAACATCCGGTATTACTTCAATTAGCCGTTGGTATCGCCACCGTCGCTACCGTTCCTGACGCGTGAAAAACCCTTGGCCTAACACCAGCCAGGCCCCTCACCTACAGGCAAAGGCTGGCGGTAAATCGAACAAAAGCCCCAGAAAAATCCCCCCCCCACAATAAGCGCCGAGCAAAACCCAAGACTTCATCGTGGAGAGAACGCGCTCGCGCGTACGAAGAAGGCTCCACGCGAATCTTACACAAGCACCGAGATAAGCAGATGGCGAGTTAGTTTTCTAAAGGCACTTCCTTCCTCAATTGACGTCAGGAACGGAAATAATCCAGGTAAAGATAATCTTCCATATATATATCGCCGGCGGCCAAGCTTTTTCGAAATAGAGAAAATATGCACACGGCATCGTCGACGCTCGGTGGGATGGTGAGGCGATTCAGTGGTGGTGTACTCGCATACAAAGATTCTCTCGGGGGGTTGGACTATGAAGTGGGTGAGAGGAGGGGGTGGTGGGTTAATGCTATGGAGTCGTCTGCTTAAGATGCTGCTGTTGGTAAGAGAGAGAGAGAGTTAGAGAGAAAGATGGGTGAAATCGATAGACGCTTATATCTCAAACGTTTATTCGACTTTCTTGGGAAGAAGGATTTTCGCGTCCCAACAACCAGAGTCGTCAATTCCAAATGTGGGTCTTTTTGCTGCCACTGAACACAGACATAGCCAAAAACAGTTATTTAGATCTGCTGGGTGGAAAACTCGCAAGCTCCAATTTTTCAACAAATAATGGACAATAAGGACAAACAAGTAAATGCAAAAAACTTCGTTTTTCTGATAAAGACTTTCATTTTTGAGATGCTCATCTTAATAGAAAGTTTTTGATATTAAAAACCCGAATTTTTCAACAAAATTAATTGGAATGGATGCGTAAAGCTCATGCAAGCTCATGAAAGCTCATTGATGCCAAAAGCGCATGCAAACTCATGAAAACCCATTAATGCCAAAAGCTCATGCAAGCTCATGTAAGCTCATTAAAGCTCACCAAAAGCTCCTGCGAGCTCTTGAAAACTCATTAATGCCAAAAACTCATACAAGCTCATGAAAGCTCATTAATACCAAAAGCTCATGCAAGCTCATGAAAACTCATGAATGCCAAAAGATCATCAAAATATGACAACCTAACCTTTGAACAGAACTTTTCATAGAAGCTTTACAACTAAATTCTTGTGGCCATTTGTAATGAACGTTTTGTCATATCCTTGCCAACCGCTTTCAACTAAAATAATTAATCTTCGTATCATAATCATTCATATCATAATCGTCTTCAATGTAAAAATTAAAATAAACGATTTTATTTTTCCCACAATAAAAAAAATTGTAGAATCTGGCCAACTCAGTCCTCGTTTGCCCTAGTCTTGTCCTAGACAGTATCGTGTATTTAAATTTTTAAATGGGTGCAGAATCTCCAGTGGCGATACTCACTACAGTGATCAGAACTAAAAATAAATTATCTAATAGACTTGTGGTATGTGTATAGCTCAAAAGCTCGTGAATTCGAACCAGTAGCGCAATTCACCCTTTTCTGGGAAAGGAAGGGTGGGGGGGCACACGTGATGATTTTCAGTGATGTGAGTCCCCGGTAACAAATTCATTAAAACATACCAACTGGAAGAGACATGAATAGATTTTTTTTTCTTTCAAATCCCAACAGAAATTTTTTAACTAGAGTACATTTTCCTTGATGTCGAAATCGTTTGATCGATTTCAGGGACCATTAGGCCAATAACAGGAAAAGAAGAAAAAAAGTAACACATATACCTCGACGACGGCGTTCGGTTTTGTGCGAAACGCTGTGCCGTCGTCAGAGATCGCGTTTACTCCGTATAATCGGTGCATCACTACGCACCACGCATGCCTGCTTTTCCTTAGAAGGAAAAAGTAATAAAGAGTTATTTTCATGCATGATTTGTGCGTATACACACGTTGGTTAGAAAAGCGTTCTATAGTGTTTGGTTAGGCGTTTTTACTCGAACACGGCAGCTATCAATGTAAAGGTTGTATTTCACGTGGCTGGTAATTGCTGCTAATGCAGCTGATGCGCGCAAATTGCAACAGCGGTTCGGTGGATAGGTGGTGTTTCACGTGAACTGCGAATGCATTCGCGGCGAATAGAATTGAACATGTTCAATTCTATTCGCCAGAAGCCAGCAAATTAGCTGCGAATGTACTCGCAGCTCACGTGCAACACCACCCAGCTGCCGAACCGCTGTTGCAATTTGCGTGCTTCAGCGGCATTCGCAGCTATTGCCAGCCACGTGAAACAACAAGTATGGTTACAACAACTAGGTGATGGAACAACTAGTGTGAAAGATAACGAACGGGCTGCCCGGACGCAAAGATTTTTCAGCGTCCGGGCCGTTCGTTATTTTTTTTCGCCATTCCTGTTCCATCGCCAAACTTGGCACATAATCTCTGCACAGTGCTTTGCTGTTGGCCTTTGGAGAAACATCTTAACGAATACAGAGTAGTTATGAAGTTATTCATTGGCTTCCTATTCAATTTGAACGCCCCTCTCGATTTCGGTTTCAAAATCATGCGATGAAAAATCGAAAATTGCATCAGTGTCGATAGCGATTAGTGGAAAATGTAGACAATTAGTTGATCTTTCTAATGTATATTTTCGTTTTTTTTTCTGAGACGCTCCATTCTCGAAATAAAAAATAGGCGTCATTACTTTATGATCTCCCCTCGTACAACTAGGTTGTCAAGCCTGGTACGGTTAAAAAGCAGTCGCGGCATTACTTGCCGTTTCTGTATCAGCGAATTTATTGACCATCCTTTAGATGTTATTATTCAAGATCGTGGCATTTATCTTAACGATGACATTCGCTGAAATCACCTTGGGAATTTGTCTCCAGAATTGCAGTCGTGATTCAAACAAAAAGTCGTTCTGCATTTTAAAAGTGCTCACTAGCGTTTGCAGGTATTCATCACATAAATGTATAACGTGCCCCCATTTTTGGAATGCGACGAATGTCCAAACAAGTTATCCGGGCCAAATACAGGTTGACCATCGACACTGATGCAAAACGCGAAATTAACAATTCATGGTGGCTTTATCCATAAAGAATGATATTAGAGGTGAATTTAAATTCAAACTTCCGAAATTTTAATTTTCCTTTTCGTCAAAATATCTGTCATTGCAAATGTTAACCGTTAAATAAATTAAATTGTTTGACCCGTATTTGATTTCATTTTATTTAAACAATTTTACTCATTTACAACAAGAGGGAAAATTTTCGCACAATTCGGGATAAGGAACAAACAACACTGTGTCGATCCCGCATACGGTTTATAAACTCTAGCCGGCGTTTTAATTTTTAATCAGTGCTACTTTTTAAAATTATCGAACAGTTGTTTTGAGAATAATTCGTTGGGAAGGAAATTATTTACGGGTGAGTTGTATATGGCGATTGGTTCGGTCTAAGCATTTTAAACATTGTTTAGCGTTCTTCGTTAACTTAAAGATTTGGCGTTTGTTGCAATTATCTCTCACTGAAACGTTAATTTAAAGACTTTTAATTTACAAATGAATAAGATTAAATTCGTGTCTGGAGCTTAAGCGTAGAGTTGTTGGGATCTGCATGGTCGTCTTTCTATTCGCAGATATTCTGATTTAAATTATCCTTGAACGGTTGTTTTGTAATGCTTGGG
>JAUJYS010005253.1:0-11209 GCA_033995665.1 Melogona broelemanni
ATATCTCCATAGAGACACGAGGGTGCAGTAGTCCTGTGGTGCACTAGGCGCTACGGTGACTTTAAAAAATAAAAATAAAAAAAAAAAAAAACTCTCTTTGACGAAGAATAGACCAACGCTGGGCAAAATTTGACAGTAGCGAACAAAACTAAGCCTGTCTGTACATTGTACAGTTGCCAATTGTGATCAATTAATCCCAAAGTTCGAACTACCCGTTTAGCTAACACACACTGCTGTCCCAAATTTTGTAATTATCACTTTCAAAATGGGCGAGTCACTACTATTGTTGATTACTGATCTTTCTAAAAAAAATGTTTCTTTAATCCGAGTTATATTTTTATTGATGGGGTATTTCGAATGTGAATTTGACTGCCAATTTTATATTTAAATAAATGAAATGTTTGAAGGAACTCTGATTTTCAGTTTGGTTGGGCCCAAAAAATGTCCGGTTTTCTAGATTTAATGTTTTTTCGCCATTTTAAATATTTTCTGATTCGCTCTGTATTGGTATAGGCTTGAAGAAGGGAGGCGCCGACGAGAAGGACGCCAACAACGGCTACCAGAAGCCGGCAGAGGGCGACGTGGAGCTCAACGGGAGCGGCGCCACCGAGCGCAACCTGCTCAACGGCACCGATAACCGCGTCGCCTACAAGCTCAAGGAGGACAAGCTGAAGGAGTCGTACGGCGACCTGCACGATGAGATGAAGGCCAAGCAGTTTGACAGCGATTACCCCGAGGGCATGACCATCGTGGTGTCCGAGCACAAGAACAACCACCACGGCCACGGGCACAGCCACTCGCACAGCCACGGCGTGCCGAAGACGGCCATGGCCACTGCTTGGATGGTTATCGCCGGCGACGGGCTGCACAATTTCTGCGACGGCATGGCTATCGGTGAGTGGTGGTGGAGTGGGAGCCACTTTTGGCGTGTGTATTTTAATATTTCCACTACGTATTGCGACTAAATTTGTTTCGTATAGAAGTCAAGACACTTGTTTTAAACCTTCAGCTAACGAGACTCTTGTGTTTTGTATGAAATGCGGAAAACATTAATAACGTTCACGTTTCATTTTATGAGTTGCTTTACTATTGAATGGAAACGATTTTTTCGTCTCAGAAATGTTCCAACGTGTTTTTAATTTCTATTACAGGTGCTGCTTTCGCCAACAGTCTGACTGGTGGTCTTAGTACAGCCATAGCAGTATTTTGCCACGAGTTGCCGCACGAGCTCGGTAAGCGATTAGTCCAGATTATAAATAATATGTCTTTAACACACTTCCTATTTGTCTAAGCTATTTGAAATAATATTCGGAAATTCACTATATTTTTTGTGACTGCAGGTGATTTCGCCCTGTTGATCAAGGCCGGTATGAGCATTCGACAAGCCCTTTACTACAATGGCCTGTCCTCGTTACTGTGCTTCCTGGGAATGGTGGTCGGCCTAGCCATGGGCAATATCGAGTCGGCCAACGCCTGGGTTTTCGCTGGTACCGCCGGAATGTTCCTCTACATTGCTTTAGTAGATATGGTAAGCGTACTTCAGTTGATTTATTTCAGTAGACTAGATATTTGCAATATCCTCCCGTCGTTTTTCAGAATGCGTCTAAATTTGAATGCATTTAAATGTGGCGTTGGTTTACTAATCCGAATTTTTTCATTTTGCTAGGTTCCCGAGCTCAATTGTGAAACGACGGACAGCGATCTTGTGAAGTTCCTCATCCAGGCGTCCGGAATCGGGTTGGGAGTGACCATCATGTGCCTTATCGCGTTGTACGAGCACGACCTGCAGAGCTTGATCGGAACCTAGGAGAGTTTCGCGAGGGCGGAGACAAAAAATCTGGCCAAAGATAATTTCGCGAATTAAGCAATACATCGAATCTGTGATCTATATTTTTCATCGGTGACGTTTTTCTGCGGCGGAACAACGGAAAGGAAATAGACTAGCTAAATAGGGCAAATTTATTTTAAAAAATGAGAGATGCCAGTGTATCTATATATATATCGATAGTTTGGTCATTTTTAGTTTCTGGTGCGGGTCAATCGTAATCGTGCGCAAAAAGTGCTTCCCACCACCTAGTAGAACTAGTTGGTTCCAGGCTATCGATTCTTCCGGGGTTCGACATCGCTGTTATAACGAACTTTGCGACAAATTTTGGAGAGGCTTGTGTTTGTGTGCGTGGATTCGTGCGGCTCTTCGGAGAAGAGTAGTGGAGAAAACAGAACGCCAATCGCCGTCGATTGGTGTCTTTTGCCAGTATTATCTTCACGAGGCAGCTATTACTACTCGCCACATTCCATCAGTGTGTCCCCGTGAACGACCCCCCGAGAAAACTGACTATGGTTCGTCGTTCGCTAACGATCATTGGATGCAACTGAAGTTTATTTTTTATCAAATTTGCCAAACAGCCGAAGTTTATCAAACATTTGCCGTAACCTAGGATCCACCGCAGAACTAAGAGAATATGCGTAGCATTTTTGCTCTGTGCTCGATTAGAGCCGATCGATGCAGTTAGATTTCGTCTATTATTTATTTTTTAGCTCTTCTATGAATATGTGCGTATGTATGTGTATGTGTGTGTGCGCGCGCTAGATGTTTTTTCTAAACAGTTTTCATTATTTTCTACGCACCTTCCCAATCTGGTGTTTTTGTATTGCTCAGCAAGTTTTGTCGTTGTTTCGATTCCTGGTAACGACATTTTAAATCTTGATTCCAGCAATTTATTTTTGAGCCCAGCTAATTGTGTTATTCAAACCGCCGTCGAGCAGTTTCTTCGTCGTGGTTGAAAACACGCAATCTCTTCGGTAAACTGATTTATTCGTATTTTTTTGCGTTGTTGACCGCTTTTAAGCACGCTCTTGGAGAATTGTGAACACACAAGATAAAATCTTTCCTCAGTGTTTAATTTTAAATTGCGCGTGGGAGATAGGCCTTCGGGATGCTAGTTTTCGATCAATTTTATAATTGAAAATGTTTATTATGAAATTATACGAAGTGGCGCCTGTTTGAACAAATGTTTGTCTTTTCAAGTTTTTCTGTTTTGAGCAAAAATTTGCTTTTTACTTTGGCTAACCTATTTGTGTGGCAAGAGCTAATCAGGATTAGTGTAGCGAAGGGATTTTGTATATATAAATTTGTAGTTTATTAAATAATTTCTCTCAAAAAATTGTCTTCATAATTTGTTATCTTGAAAGTTTATTAATTTGTAAGTTTTTACGAATAATGAGGGTTATCCAAAAATATGAGTAATAGTACAAAGAAAAAAGAAAATGTTCCGTTTAGAAATTTTAATTTTTTTCTTTTAATAAGTGGTTGCAGTCTTAACTGATCTGTTTATTCTGTTTTTAACACTTCAATTTTATCAAAACATTATAATAATAGTTTTACCATCAACTAATCATTGCTCTAAATTAGACTTATCAATGAATCAAAATTTAGAGATTGTTTTTTTGTGCGTAATATGTTATTGCCTACTATGTGTTGAAGAGAACTTTCGACATCGACGTCACAAATGGATCACCAAATTAATATTTTTTGCGCCGTAAATCGCGTTAAAGGATCTTAACTTATAAATAGCGACTCAGTAATGCAATATCATACTCTTCCATTAATAATTTGTACATTGACCGTAACCATTATTCTAAAATATGGACGGCTTAACACTTAGGTAAAATTGCCTTTTTAAGTTCCTAGTTACTGAAATTAATTTTTCAACTCTGGAAATATTTCAGCCAGCCAATTATTTCTAAATCCCTAGTCAGCAATATAGCGATATAAAAGCGCAAGTGGAAAAATTCTGCCTTTCGTCTTCTTATAAGCATACCCCATCTTAAAAAAAAACACTATCTAGACTAATATGGTATAGTGCTCAAACCTTTCACCCGCATTCGGGTGATTCCTTCATACGCCTCAATAAAATAAAAATTTCATAGATCAGTTAAGATTTTAATAAATTAGGATTGAACTTAAAAAAAATATTATTGTCTGGATCATTGGTGTCAATTGATAATGATTGTTAAAGTTTGATTATAGGGTGCACCACCTGGCGAACATTTATAATCTTTTAATAACTCGCTTAAAAAAATAAGAAATATCGTAATTCTTAGATATTCGGTAATTCTAAAATATATAACACATCTAGCAAATGTTCGCCGTTTGTGGGCTCACTATCGTACAAGAGTTGGTTTTAATTCCAATATGCGTTTAATTATGACCATGGAAAAAAAAAAGTATTTTAGTTGTTCGTCTAGGTATTCACGATTTTTTGTTAAAATCTTTTTACCCGTAATTGTAATATGAAAATGAATAGTGTGTGTGGCAATTTGTTTGATGACACCCAAGTATTTAAATGTTATATATTTTGCGTGAACCGACCCGTTTATTCGACAGCTCTGCCTATTTTGCGCTTTTCAATGTTGATCCTTGAGTATGCGCACGATAGTATGCAATCTTAACATTAAAATTTAGAACAGCATCTTTGCATGTGCGATAGAGGGATTTGTGACCAAATATATTTTACTGTAAAATAAGTAAATGCCTATTTATATATGAAATTTCGGCCAAAATATACAATGACTTCCAGATTAGCGAAATATATTTTCATTAAATACTTTTTTTGCTGGTCAAAAAAAGTAATGTTAGAAATACGGAAAGTCATACCTGCATTTTAATGCTTTTCTTTCTTTGGCTCCTTAGGGGTCTGCATTGCGTCTCTTGTCTATACCTTTTGGGCGCTCTTCCCTTCCAGGTACATGTATAAAGCTTAGTTTAAATTGATCACGAGTTACACTGATAACATAAACATTTAACCTGGAACTAAACCAATAAGTCAATATATTTGTGTCCGTAATGAACTTTTCGAATTGCTGTGTATTGAATTGCTACGCAAAACATTGTGGCTATAGCAAATAGATGGCAAATTGGTCCTCGCCGACTAGAGCAATTTATGCAACTCACTTTATCGTGATCTAAAATGAATATTTCGTGTGGGTTGTGCCACAAGCTAAAAAAATTTGTATTGAACTCGGACTTATTGAAAAACTAAATCGTAATATATGCAAGATTTCAATACAAAATGTTTTTTATATTAACAAAGCATCACCATTATTGTATATTGAAGAACAACAAAAAGATAATTCACTGTAAATACCATTGCTTGTATAGGTAGTTGAACTCACTTATAAATAGTTTCTTCCAGTCTAATTACTTTGCTTACTCGAGCGTGCATTTTGGAACAATTCAAAGGATTGACGCCATGACATTTGCTATATACGACAGGTGGCGCCACTGTCGGAGGACCGTTCTCACTTTTTCGCAGAGATAAAGTATGGCCATCTGTCAAATTAAAAACCAGTAAAACAAAGGCAGATAAATTTGTAAAAACAAAATGTATTAGTATTCGAAAGATGGTATTGACATTTCGACAACCAGTTCGCAATCAGGGGCAACAAAAGTTCACAACTTAGTTTAGAACGCTTTCCCTGCAAGTGGAATATTCGGTATTCAAAAATCACAGTTTCAGCATTTCTCATTTTTAGCTATTGCATTTAATAATTTCATCCAGTATTTCGTCGCTTGTTCGTATGAATACTGTTATGTCTTCAATATCAGACATCTCATCTGATACTTTAACCGCTGATGGACTCCGTCAGACATCTGTAGACGTCGCAATTTAATCACCGATGAACCGAGCTGCTCTTAAATTGTATATACATGCATTTTCGTTTGAGTGACAGTGTACATTGAACCGTGTTTTACTAATGTGTTGCGTGTGCTTTTTTGTTAAATCCCTCCTATTTGTCTAATGTGTGCCTTAAACAAAACACAAAATATTTCAATTAATTTGATTATCGGAAACATTGTTGCCAGCATATCACCAGAAAAAAATAAAACTTTTATTGTGACAATCGTATTTCATAGAATGAATGAATTGATGTAATTTTTTCTTATTTTTGTGATTCAAAATAATTGTCCAAAACAATATCCGTGAATATGATTTCGTCGTATCCTCCTGACGCATAGGCGGCATTTGTTGCATTTGTGGTTTTAAGATGACGACACAACTGTTGACTTTATCATTTATCAGAATTCGATTTTGAACTTGTGTTGATTAGCTGACTTGAGTTAAAAGGAAAAACGACCTGCTCGAACGCGAAATCTGAGCGAATCAAACGAGGCGACGCATTTTTCGATTACCTTGGCTGTTGTGTTCCAATGGTCGACGGATCGCAAATCACCTATAATCGATCGAAGATAGTTGTATGGTGTCATCAAAATACGTGCGAGATAGCGTTATCCGCGTTGGGACAGTTCCTAAACGACCAGTTTCATTCTATTGGCAGTTGTCGCAACAGTTGACTTCGACAAGTACTATTATAATTATATTTAAAACGAATAGCGTTGTCTCTGGTTTTGTTATCACCGCAATCATGTCATTTACGAATATTCCCAATTGGATACATGTATCACAGTACGCCGATATCCATTATCATCATTAGATCGAAACATGAAATTTCGTCACTAATCCGAAATGCAATCACAATTATGATTTTTTTTTTAAATCCTTTCAGTGTCATCCTAATTATGTTAAGATACGATTAGCAGTCCGGTGATTTAAATTTGCTGGCTTACAAAATCTCTTTTACGACCGTCGACGAATTCCTTGGTGGTATCGTGCCTTACATTTGACAGCAGGTACTTACAAATACCTTATGTGCCGCGAATGAAACTTTAGCGTTGGCAACATGAGGCAGCGCCGTTCTTTGTTGTTCGCTGCGGGTCTGGCAGCTTTGCTTCTGTGTCAATATGGTAAGATATTTTCTTTAGTCATTGTTTGCTTAATAGCTATTGTTCTGTTTCGCGTCACATAGAAGGCGCACTTTGAATATGATAAGTAGTACGGGTGTTTACACGAAGAACCAATGTGGGTTTCTGTGAAGGAACGTTTTTATAGAGAGTCGTATGGGAACTGGCTTTCTCCAACGTGATTGAAAACCTAACTTTTTACCTAAAAAAACTTTTTATATGCACGAAATTCGAACAATTTGAAGAGTTTGAAAACTTTTGTCGAATTAAATTTTCGTGAGTGCCGATGATCCGAACTTTAACTCATGATCATTAACGATAAATAACTTTGATGTACCAAATTTAATTGCACCAATCAAAAGAATTCCGCTTTGGGCGTCAAAGGTGATCACTCTTCTAAAACTTTCCCACTTGAAGCAATTGTCTGTAAAAGCAATTACATTTTGTTAAATTGAATCCTTTCAGTGGTTTTAAAAATCCTTTCAGTGGTTTTAAAAAGTGTTTTACTGAAATTTAAAAATTTCGGCGTTTTCTTGAGAAATAAAATTAAATCGCATTTTTTGATCTAGTTAGGCTATTCTTGAAGTTGTAATAAACTGCATTTCTGATATTTCTAACCTGTTAGTTTCGATCTGAATGCTATGCTAGGTATTAGTTTCATAATTATTGTAAATATTTTGATAGCATTTATAATATATTATTGTATTACTCCAACGTCACAATTAATTAGTCACAACTTATTAACCAACGTCACAATTAATTAGTTCTATTTTACACAATCGATGAGAATAGCCGATGCGCTTATTTGCTACACGTGCACCGCCACGGGTTCCGGCACAGACTGCGAAGTTCATCCGGACGATGTCGTAGGACCGACCAGAGACTGTAACAAAAAATATTGCACCCTACGTCGGGTGGAATACGTGACCACCGGTAAGTTCCAACAATGATCTATTTTTTATTTCTTTATTTTTTTTTTATTTTTTTTTATACGTCACCGTAGTTTATTAACCGTATTTTATTACAGACACTTTTTAATCGCGTCATTGTCACACCTTTTATCAGTTGTTCAATTGTCGATTGCAATCGCTTCAAAGTTATTATATTTGGCTTTGAATTATAGGACTGGTCTACAGCTTTTATCGGAGCTGCGAAGATGACCCAATCTACATGGTTAGTTTTTTTTAATCAATATTATTTATTATCTGTCGAATAATTTGTCTATTTCTCGATTCAATTTCAAATTACGTTTTCGTATTAATTGTAACGAAATTTAACGATGGTCGAAATTGCTCTTATTGTCTGTAAAAAAATACTTATTCTTATTCAATTATGTTTTCATTGAAGGATAAAATTATAACGGACGACACCTACAAAACTTATTTCTACGCCTGCTCCACCGACAAATGTAACGGTGGGTCGGGTGTCACTGACTCGGGAACGGCCCAAGGCAATGGCAATGCTCCGGTGGGAGTTACCAAGCCTCCTTTCAATCCCAACGTGCTTCACGAAAATGGAGCCCTTAGCGTCCAAGCTCAGCTGATCACAGTTACAGTTGCCGTCATAGCGTCAATAGTTCTTGGACAAGTTGTATCACTGTAAAAGGCAAACTCGTATCTCACAATGGGTTGGAGTATCATTCGATATTAGATTGTGACATATTAATGAGTGTTTCTTTTTAGCAGATATCATTATCATCCTCTTTAATAAGTTTCTTGTTATTCATTTATCACCTGTTTTAAAAATGTGAGATTTTAACCTTTAAAAAAAATCCATTAAAATCGGGTAACATACATTACAACTCAAAATAAAGCTAAAAGTGTTATTTAATTGTTTTGTTATCATCCACTTTTAAAATTCAATATATTAATATAATAGTATTTAGCGGCAGATCCACTGTAAGACTGCAATAGGAATTTTTTTTTAAACGTTTAATTCAATTATTACGCAGTCGTGAATTTTAAATAAAATAAAAATGAAAGCAAAGGAAATAAAATAAAGGTCACAGCTCCAAAATGGAGCAAAATAATGAGCTACGATTCAGCGCTTTATTTGAATACGGATTTCATATACATAAAATTTATAGATTAAAACAAGGTCGGTTTATTATTATTAATGACAAATTACTATTAATGATAACATTACTATTTATGATAAATTAAAACAAGGTCGGTTTATTACTATTAATGACTGATTGATAGGCAGCGTTAGAGCTGGTGTGAATTTACACTTGCGTTATTGGTCCAAAGTGCATGCTGGTAAAAGCTCTGTCAAGGTTCTTAGAATGAGTCACGTCTCACGTGGTACATACACACACCGGCCTGGTTGGCGGCCATCTTGCATTTATATTTAATATTCATCCTGGTTACCATTCTGTAACCGTCCATGGTTTTGCATCAACCGAATGATTGTATGAAAAATAATTAACTGATCAACAGTAATTTTCCCAACAAATACACACATCATAACTTCTGATTGGTCCGGCAATACAATGCAATGATGGAAAAACGGAACCTAAACATAAGAATAATAAGCCAGATAAATTTCAACCAATTGAAAAATGATTCAAATTTCTAACAAATCACCGTGATAATAAATGTTATAGGCTTTGGGGGAAAACAAAATTGTTTCAATTAATAACGTAACAAAAACAAAAGATAAAAAACCACAAAGATACATGTTTTAACGGTTCCGCCTGTAATTATCGCGCGGCCTAAGACGATGTCTATGCAGCATTTGCTAGCGTCATCTCTAGACAATAAGACTACGTAAAAAGTATGTAAAAAAATAATTTATATCTTTTAAATTAGCAATTTGTGCTTATGTACATGTATAGGGTGCATAAAATACTCTTAGTTTGGATACGATTGTGCGATAGTCATCTGCATGTATTGAATATGTACAGTGTGTCGAATCGTATATACCTGTACAAGCGTGTTTACAAGAGTATTTTATTGATTTGCAAACGCGGGGGGTTATTGCAATTTTTTTTTGACAGGTCACCATGTGGTCCAGCCAGCCAAGCGTTCAATATTTGTAATAGCCAATGTAGTACAACAATCTCTGCCACAGATTCGCGTGATTGACGATGTGCCGCTTGCGTATTTCAGTGGTGAACTGCATCTCCGATTTGGCCAAATTAAGGCAGAACTCGTCGTTGGTGTTGTCCAAGGAGATGGACGTCACCTTCTCATTGTGCGGCCGAAACATTTCGGCGTTGGGCGAATTAGTCCGTCCTTCGATCTGCCTGGCGCCGCACTTTTTCTGCCACCGATCGGTCATCTCTCGCAATTCCACCAGTTCCCGCGCCATCCTCTCTTCACCGAACTCAACCAGTTTCCTGCGAAAGATCTCGTAGAAGTGGTCGTAAATCTGTTGGTCCACGTGGTTAACAGCACGTAACCGCTGCCGCACAGTCTCGTTCAGCTGCTGTTTCTCGTTGGGCAACCGCTCGTTGTGCCGCATGTAGACGATGTCCCGCATCTCCAAATTCAGCAGGTGCTTCATCAGGATGAGTGACTCGTCGAAACGCTCGGTGATCATCACCAGATCAAAACTGCGCTCCAGGTTCGAAATGTGCCAGCGTACCTTCTGGACGTCGCTGAAATCGCCCTGGTCGATGCCGAAATCGAACCCAATCTGGTTGAAACCTATTTTCCCGATATAGCGGTCGCTGATGGCCAGCCACCACAGAGGCATGCCCAGCAGTTCCTCCAGACTCATCTGGTACAGGTCCTCCAGTACGTAGTAGGTGAAGGAGGACTCGAAGAGGGCGACGGGATCCCGCACGATGGCCAGGTACACCGAGTCGGCCGGCATTACCGATCCGACGCCGGTCTGATTGAACCGACTGTGATGGCAGAACATGTTGTAGGTGAGGTGGGGGTTGGCCAGCGGGAGCGCCATGCGCTGGTGAAAGGGCTCCGGATGGCCGAGGTAGTTTCCGGTGTAGGGCAACACGAAGTTGAGTTGTCGCGCCACGCCGTAGCGCAACAGGATGTTTTGTATCGTGGAGCTGGCGCTCTTGTGCACTTTCAGGAAGAAGATGTTCTTCGGTTTGCTGATGCTGACGTTCACTTCGCGGTGGTGGTGATTTTCACCGGCGAATCTATACGAAAGAGACAAGTAAATAGAATAAATGATCATTACTATTACTTAATAGTTATAATTGAAATATGTTTTTTCTCATCATTATTGCATTTTTGTGACATACACACACTTCTTAAAAGCTATTACACGAATTAAGCGGTTAAAGCTCATCTTAAACGCCACCAGTTTGGTGTAGCATTGACACAACAACCTATCTTCATTTAAATTCAATTCTATGCTATTTTTTTTTTTTTATTCCGGATCACTGAGTGAATAACACTACAGGAGGTTATTGTACCCCTCGTGTCGCTATGGCGA